>OX463854.1:17626838-17755501 GCA_949825065.1 Odontocerum albicorne | reverse complement strand
AGCTGCTGATGGATCTCCAGGTAGATCTGATGTCAGAATCCAATATTTACAGTTCGCGAAGTAACTGAAAACCTAAAATAAACATATATAACCCTTCGCTTAAACCAAACAAAAAATCACATATTACCCTCTACAGAAGTGTAATGGGCTTTGTCAAAAGCCAAAAAAATATCCGGCTTGTATAACAAACAATGATGAGGTATTGACAGAATAAAGAGGTTTCCTCAACATTTGTTAATAAAAAATCTTACCATTGTTCGTCAACAAATGGCATAAAGACTAAAAACCATCTTGTCTGCACTAAGAATAAAAACATTTAAATGATGTATAGAGATGAATCTATGGTATAATGAGGAATGTTGCCTAGGCATAAAGTGAGCACTTAACTCAGCCTTCAAAGGTGGTCATAAGCCCACAAAATACCAATTAAAATAGATACCGTCTCCTGTATATCCAAAACAGAGAACTATGTTACTAAAGAGTCATCCAGGCCAAAAAAATGCTGTAAGGAAGCTGCTGATGGATCTCCAGGTAGATCTGATGTCAGAATCCAATATTTACAGTTCGCGAAGTAACTGAAAACCTAAAATCAACATATATAACCCTTCGCTTAAACCAAACAAAAAATCACATATTACCCTCTACAGAAGTGTAATGGGCTTTGTCAAAAGCCAAAAAATATCCGGCTTGTATAACAAACAATGATGAGGTATTGACAGAATAAAGAGGTTTCCTCAACATCTGTTAATAAAAAACCTTACCATTGTTCGTCAACAAATGGCATAAAGACTAAAAACCATCTTGTCTGCACTAAGAATAAAAACATTTAAATGATGTATAGAGATGAATCTATGGTATAATGAGGAATGTTGCCTAGGCATAAAGTGAGCACTTAACTCAGCCTTCAAAGGTGGTCATAAGCCCACAAAATACCAATTAAAATAGATACCGTCTCCTGTATATCCAAAACAGAGAACTATGTTACTAAAGAGTCATCCAGGCCAAAAAAATGCTGTAAGGAAGCTGCTGATGGATCTCCAGGTAGATCTGATGTCAGAATCCAATATTTACAGTTCGCGAAGTAACTGAAAACCTAAAATAAACATATATAACCCTTCGCTTAAACAACAAACAAAAAATAATATATATATATAATATATATATATATATATATATATATATATATATATATATATATATATATATATATATATATATATATATATATATATATATATATATATATATATATATATATATATATATATTATATATATATATATATTATATATATAATATATATATATATATATATATATATATATATATATATATATATATATATATATATATATATATATATATATATATATATATATATATATATATATATATATATATATATATATATATATATATATATATATATATATATATATATATATATATATATATATATTATATATATATATATATATATATATTATATATATATATATATATATATATATATATATATATATATATATATATATATATATATATATATATATATATATATATATATATATATATATATATATATATATATATATATATATATATATATATATATATATATATATATATATATATATATATATATATATATATATATATACTATATATATATATATATATATATATAATATATATATATATATATATATATATATATATATATATATATATATATATATATATATATATATATCTATATATATATATATATATATATATATATATATATATATATATATATATATATATATATATATATATATATATATATATATATATATATATATATATATATATATATATATTATATATATATATATATATATATATATATATATATATATATATATATATATATATATATATTAATATATATATATATACTATATATATATATATATATATATATATATATATATATATATATATATATATATATATATATATATATATATATATATATATATATATATATATATATATATATATATATATATATATATATATATATATATATATATATATATATATATATATATATATATATATATATATATATATATATATATATATATATATATATATATTATATATATATATATATATATATATATATATATATCTATATATATATATATATATATATATATATATATATATATATATATATATATATATATATATATATATATATATATATATATATATATATATATATATATATATATATATATATATATATATATATATATATATATATATATATATATATATATATATATATATATATATATATATATATAAAGAGCCACACCATAGTCACGTTCTCACGTAGTATTAAATACACACATTCAAATTTATTACATATTCTACACAAATCTTAATTGCTATATAAAGTACAAAAAATACACATATAAGAAAATATAAAAATGAGAAAGAAAACACAAAATAATTAGTTCAAAATTTATTTAATAAAAATATATAATAATTTAAAGTTTATTTATCACTTTTAGGTAAATCTCTCAAATTTGGTGTAAAATTTGTTACAGCCGTTCGCAACAATTCTGTTAAATGCTCGTTTGTTAGCTACGAACGATGTTTTGAGTTTACAAACTTCATAGAGGAGTATAAGGATTCACAACTATATATTGTACCGAAAATGGAAAATAATCGGCAAGCAGCTTTCTTTAAATTAGGATATTTGAATTCTGGCACAAGTTTCCAAAATTCAATTATGGTATTTGACTTATGTTGCATTAGTAATGCCTTGAACACATTGAAATCACAGCACACACGTATACACCAATACTTGCGTCTTTGACAGTTGCATTCATACATGCGCATCTTGTCACTTACAACATTTAGAAAGGAAAATCGCAAAAATAGAAGTACGAGGCATATCCAGAAACTAAGTGTACTGAATTTTCGTAGGTTACATTTTTTTTTATTTAAACAAAAAAATTACGTGGTTACCGTAGTACATATGTAAGCTATTTTTCGACATAGTCGCCATTCCTCTCAATGCAGGTGGTGAAGCGGGGTATCAACTTTTTGATGCCTTCCTCGAAGTAGTTTCCTGCCAACCCCTCCGTCCACTTCTCCACCTCCTCATTTACCTCCTCGTCGGTTGAAAACCTTTTTCCACCCACGTGCAGCTTCAGGGAGGTAAATAGATAGTAATCTGAAGGTGCTAGGTCAAGGGAATGCGCGGGATGGTTCAGGACATCCCATTTAAACGAGGCGAGCAGTTCCTTCGTGGCGTTGGCCGTGTGTGGTCTTGCATTGTCGTGCAGCAGGCAGACTCCCTTTGTCAGCATGCGTCTCCTCTTGTTCTGAATCGCCCTCCGCAATTTTTTTAGGGTCTCACAGTATCTTGCAGAGTTGATGGTCTCCCCTTGAGGCATATATTCAATTAAAATTATGCCTTGACAGTCCCAAAACACGGATGCCATGATTTTCTTGGCTGAAATTGTGGTTTTGAACTTTTTGGCGGAGGGTGAAGAGGTGTGACGTGACCGTTTTTAAACTCGCGACACCACTTGTACACACTCGTACGATTCGTAGCTTTATCACCATACGCAGTTTTCACCTCATTATAAACCTCAACCGGAGGTTTTCCCTTCCAAACGAGATAACGGATGACGCCGCGTATTTCGCACTTGGCGGGAGATTGGATTGACATTTTTCACGAAACGTGTTGTCGCGTCGACACTTCTCAACGTACTGACCTCGAACCGGTCTCGTTGCGGAGGGGAAGGGTCAGGCTACACGGAAGTGTAGCCAACATGTCGAAAATAAAATCCATCCGGTCATGAGAGCCTCAGTACACTTACTTTCTGGATACGCATAGTATAATGGGCAAAGAAAGTATCTATATTTTTATGAGAGACATTGGGAGCCGCACTTAACCCAACGAAGAGCCGCATTTGTCCACGTCTGGTATATAATAAAAGTGCAATAAAACACTACCTAAAATTGATTTTATTCGTATTGTACAATATTTGTGCAATATTGTACAATTATACTTTTAGTATTAAAGCATAGAAGCATTGTTAAAAAAATGAGTTTGATAAAAGAAGGAGAAATAACAGTTGTCTTGGTTACAGATTAAGATTTTGGATATGTGGATTCCATTTTTATCCAATTAGTTACTATTTTGCGTCAGTAACAAGAGAGCATGAAAGTAAAATAAAAGTTATTTATAGTTAAAATTAACTGTAGACAATATTTCTAAATCAAGCATCTGCACTCTCGTATCATAATTTTCAAAACTAAGCTCGATTGGTAATAACATATGATCCTCCATTCCACATACCGCGCAAAACGCACTACACTTGCGTGCGAAAAGATCGCCGGTTTGAACTGCGTGTTGTGCTACTCCCCTCGAATAACCCAGGCATTTTTTCGCCTAGTATTCGGGTGTATAAGGCTACCTATAATTTTGGTCATACCCATTCTTAAAAAAAAAAACGAAAAAAACATGTCGGTTGCTTCGATCGTCTCACTTCGGTGTGCCATCGGATCCAGTTCAGCGGTGTGACCGGTGAGTTTGCTGGCGTGGAACGGCTTAGTCACTAAAATATATGAAAAAGAAAAAGCAACAAAACTTCACGACACAGCGTCGCTTTCTAGCTGAATTGATGTTGCTGAATTGGAAAAGCGGGGGGATGCTTGACTACGAGGCCCAGCAAAGACATGATACCAGACAAAATATCGTACGGCAAGATTAACTGTCCAGAATCACTGATGCCCTTTAATGCCCCTCTATTTGTTTTTAATTTGACTGTGGTTCGTACTAATTATTCAAACAATATTAAATCATGCAGAAAGTACAATTTGTATACCATAACACGTATCTGGCTGATACCGATGTTTCAATTCTGATATGAACATATTCATAAGGTAGTGAAGGCAAAATGTACTTGGCTTAGTACATACATACATACCATCATTTTCGTGTCGAGGTAGCCAGAGAGGACAAAATGCCGGATTTTACTATCATGGTGTACATCATTCACCTTTTCTACATCCATATACCTTCTCATACAACTCCTACGATTTCTCTGACTTCCTACATTTCTTTACTTTAAAACATCATTCTCTTGATTCATTCATCATTTCCTCGGTCCTTTTCTACAGTGCCGTCCACTCACATTTGTTTTATATATTTGTTCTCTTTTTCTTCCTTCATTCATTTCATTTATATACCCTAATCATCTCAGAATACTCTTCCTCACCTTAGTCAACACATCAGCTTTAAGCTTACATTCATCCTATATCATTTCATTCCGTATCTTGTCATACGTTGTCACCCTATGTATTCTTCTCAGTGCACGCATTTCTATAATATTTATTCAGCTTATGGTTTATTTTACAAATCGTTGTTAATAAATGAATATCTACAAAATTGCGATAGCATTTAATTAGCCCTATGTTTAAATCGTATAATTTTTGTATTTTGTAAAATAGTATATTTCGATAATTAAAAAAGTGTATAATGCATTTGTAGATTTTAAGAAAGCTTATGGACGTGCAATTAAAAAATATATCGAATCAATTGAATATATATATATATATGGTGTTATACGTAAATTAATAAGTGGTATTGCGTCATTGTGTGCTGATAGAAGCTTACATTAGAGTTAGTGGTGCGTTGATTGAGTGGTTTAATATTAAAAAAGGGGCGAACCAACGACATGTGTTAAAGAAAACCAAAGACCATCGAGTAGCTTAAATACGTCGATCGGGAACGTATGTGAACTTTTCTATGTAGATAACATGGCGTATAAGCGGAGAATGAAAATTAATTAGAGCGTCTGAATAACAACCTTTATGAGAAATGCGAAGAAAAACACCTGACAATGAATTTAGTGAAATCCAAAGTCATGGTACACAATGAAAGATTAGAACCTGTGAAAAATTATACCGGAAAGTTGGAAAACACGGCAAGTAGCGATAGGTAACAAAGTCAATGACGTACTAAAGTAAAATAATTATCGAACCAAAGAATATCTAGGTCTACAAAAATTATTTTCACACCAGCGTAATAGTCAACATTGATGTATTGAAGTGAATGGAGGTGTGGAAAATTAATGAAAGGAGCCGAATAAATGGGGTGAAAATGAGTGCATGAAAAGAATATGTGATATAGCAGAGTATAATAAAAAGTATGTAGTTATCAAGAATAAACGTGAGGTAAAGACTGTTTTGTTAATGTAAAAAGCACGTTAAGGTTTTTAAAATATTGGACGAAAGATTGACTAATTAAATCTATAATGCAAACGTTAGCTCAAGTTGGGATTGAGTAAGAGTGATAAATGTGTGCTAAAAACAAGTGAGATTTTGAAAGAAGGAAAGGTAAGGAGTAAGAAGGAACGGTATGAAAAGGTGTACGAGTATACACATATATGTGGAAGAAGCGAAAGAAGTACGTCGTGATAGGAAAACAACCCCAAAAGAGATATGGGTGATTATATTAATGCAATATTAAATTTATTCAAAAATCCTGTATGTTATTTATTTATATTTTATGTACATGGTACATCTAACGAGCTGTATAGCAAATTGTTTCAAGCAACCAGTTTATCTTGGATGCGTCAAGTTGTTTGAATATATTACAGATTTTACAAAAATTGTACAATTATTCAAGTAAAAAAGACTAATGTCTAAACAATTATGGCAGAACTACAGGAAAGGAGTTCTATTGTAAAATTAAATGAATATATTTATATTGATTGCTGTGATTTTCATGTAAAGTATATTCCTTATTTCTGATTTCGAGAAGACTCATTTATATAAAAAAAGTAATATTAATTGTTTATTTTTGATTTTCATTTCTAAAAATAAAATCAACATCAAATTTATCAGTGAATTCCTTTTAGTAAATATGAATATTTATATCCAGCATTTATTAAAAGCATGCTTTAAATAAATTCTCTTAATTAGAGTAAAATATATTAAAATATTATTTGTTTGTAAATAAAACAATACATTTATAAAATAAATATAGGAAATTCTGGAAAATAAATGATAAAAAAATTAAGTTTCAATTGTTTCCTATAATCAAAAGAAATTGGAAAATAATCATCGGAAAAAATATTTTTTATGGATAAGATCTTTCGTAAAAAAATTGATTTTCCTACACAAAAAAAAATTAAAAGTTTAAACAATAAAGGGTATAAAGTTTTGAGTATAAAGCAAATAAATTAGAATTGAGATTCGTTATTGCTTGTGTTTTCTTGTATAGACAATTTCTAACACATATGTATATATGCATTTTTTTTTTTTTTTTCAGAAATTCGCAATTTTGATGACAATCCTCAGTATATCGTGTTACACTTTCATTGCGCACAGTACATCCTGACGGGTTTATTGCCATGTGACAATTTCTTCCAATTAACTATGAAAATATTTGAGAGGCCTGAACAAAATCAAGACTGTAACACTTTTTTATAAAAAAATATTGGGTACCAACGATAATCGAGCCCGCACTCCCCGAGTTGTCTTCTTCAGGATTCCTATAACTACGGAGATCGCCTTGTAACCGTATATAAGTAATCCAAGATAATATTCCTATTAGATTCAAGATGATAATACGCAAATGTATTTAAATACTCATGGAAATATGATGTGGAAAATGGAAATAACAATTTTCATTCAACTTTGTTTATATATTATATGTCTCCCAACTTTATCATTGTTATGCTTTTCTGTATTAGCGCTGGATCTTGATATTTTTGATAAAGGAAGCACAAATATATGGCCAGATTTTTATGTTAACTTGGAACCATCTTTACGTTACACATCTTATATTAATATAGTAGAAGGACATTCTTCGACTGAAGGTGAAGTTTGTGTTAAAGACTTTTATGATTTTTTAGTAAAATATATGAAATCTACAGGATCACACGCGATAAACCTATTCTCGGAGACCAATAAACTATTAAAACAACATACTCGTACATATGACAAACTAGTGATACCGCACATGGCAAATAAAAGTATATACTTTTTTGTGTACGAATCAATAAAGACGTTCGATTCTTCGTCATTAAAGGAAAACTTATTTGAAGAAGCTACAGCTTCATATTTACATATAACAAGTATGGAAAAATCTGTCGAAGCTTTGGAGTGTCTAAATGAAAATATTGATATTTTTAAAATGAAATTTGGTAGAATTTTCAATAAAATTTGGTCCAAGTTCAAAGTCGTAGATGTGTATATTTATTTACCAATTTACTGTAGCGAAGGAATAACTATGAGATTTAAACCTCTTGAGAAATGTGCTTTAAGTGACAGCAGGTGTCCAGAAAAAGTACATATTTTGAATAAGGATTACGATCCAAATATAGAAGAACAGTCCTTATCAAACATGAATCAGTTTCCATTAAAAGTTGTTTATTTCAAAAGAGAACCGACACTTGTTAAATACCCTCCAAAATCTCTTAAGGATACATATTTTGCTAAAGATATAAAAGACATAAATTATTTAGCAGGTTTGGATGGATTTTTTTTAGGAAACCTAATTAACAAATTAAATTTCAGTACAGTTTTGATGGAACCATTAGATAAAATGGATTATGGAAAACGTTTGAAGAATGGTTCAATAAGTGGAGCTTTGGGAGAAGTTGTAAGAAAACGAGCTGACATAGCTATAAACGCTCGTTTTTTCAAGCTATATAATACAGATGGATTTGAATTTACTATGCAAATATCTCAAGATAGGTTTTGTCTCATAGCTCCAAAGGCTCAAAGAATTCCTTATTGGTATACAATACTGCAAGTGTTTAATGTGGATACTTGGTACCTTGTTTTGGGTACTTCAGCGTTTCTTGCAGGGATCTGGTGGATTTTTAAAACCAAATTGGTGGTTACAATTGATGGAGGACACCGGTCAGATTACTCGGCCATATTTGATATCCTTCTTTTGATTATTAATCAACCGATGGTTTTGCCAACATTGGATGGAGAAAAAATATTCATTACTGTTTGTCTCATTTTCAACACCCTTTTCGTTGGAATATTCCAGGTATATATTTATTTATTTATATATAAGTAAACGGTACAATGTACCTTTTAACAAAAATAATAAAAGAGCCAGTAATGAGTGCTCAATATATTAAGATTTACAGATTATGATATATAATTTTTTTTACACAATTATAAAAGAAAAGAAGAAAGAAACAGGTATTAAATCGTACAACATCACATGTTATCAACACAATACGGGGTCGTCCACAGGCGCACATCCCGCATTGCGCAAAAATACAAACACAAAAGAAAAATCATTGAAAAGCAAAATATAAATTGAAAACAAAGTATAAAAGACGGAATAAGACAGGTGCAACTTCACAAATCCTCTTCAGCGCGGGGAAAATCTCACAAATAGAAGAAAAAAGGTAATCAATTAAAAAGCAGTTCAAAAAAGATCTTCAAAACTCCTTGAAATACACGCAGGATTCCATATCAAGGCTCAGATGTTCGGAAGTGCCTTTTCTGGCACTCCTTATAGGTTATCAAGCTAACTTCCAAAATATCCCAGACTGCAGCGTACTAATTTCCGATCCTGTGTAGTCTAGGTATGGGATGATTCGCAAAATAATTTGTTATAGAACAAAATATCATATAAAAAAGTGTCTTGCAGCGTGGTAATTCTTGTCTGACATAGCAAATAATATGTTTAAATTTTTATTTAATTTCATAACTAGAAATATTCTATGTTATATGTCGATTTAATTTAAAAAAAAAGTCGATTTAATTTCGCAATCACCTAAAATATCTAATTTGATGACCTAAAATATCTGATTTGTAAACAAAAATCCAATACCATTAAATCAGAGGAAAAATAAAATGTAGAAAACAGTTAAGTTGTTGGCCTTCGAACTAAGATTTTCAAATTAGTAAGAAAGCAAGTAAATGAAACGTTCCACGCTGACGGATATCCTTGTTATACATTATTTTTTTAATGATCCAACCTAGTTAATTTATTGCCAAATGGTAATCTATTCCAACCAAACAAAAATATGAAAAAGTGCTCAAAGTGAAAACTAGACCCGAACCCTTTTTTTTAAATAAAATTGAGTAGCAACAGGAGTTGGACCCGTAACCTTCGAGTCAGAAGACAGGTCACAGAGGTCACAGAAGTAGATAATTTTACTAAGATAACCTTTATTTTTTTAGTAAATTGATACTGTACTTAAATAATTGAATTATAAGTCAACATTTTTTATTATTTAAATAATGTGCTTTTTAGAAAAAAGAAGACAAGTAAAATTGTTTTAGAAAAATGAAAATACCAATCAAAAACACTTGTTAAATATTTAATGTATTAAAATGAATAGTCTGCGCAACCACTTCAATTTAGATAAATAACAAAAGTTGTCCTAACAGTTGAATGTTTAATGTGTAACTTAAAATTTCAGAAGTTTTTTGTTGGCAGATACATAATGCTAAAAATTAAATTAAGTTTCAAAATCTGCGAGAAAGAGTCTGCGAGAAATGTTATAAATTCAATTTTGTTTAACCGTTATTCCAAGTTTCCGATCTTGTAGGGATAAAGTTTTCAGAAGTTACCAAAGAATACATGAGTTTATAGATAATGGATCTACTCGTACAATACAATTTACAAAATGTCGATTACTTTAAAATGCCTCTATTCTCTCTGTTAAAATAAAATTGTTGGTTATTTACAAAATCTAAGTAAAACTAGTACACTAAAATAAACTCTATTCGCAAGAGACTCACTCCTAAAAACACTTGAATTTCTTTTCAATATATATTTGTGGATATTTTGTCACTAACCTCCTGGAATGGTAAGTCCTGTAACGTTTAATTGATCAAAATAAGCATATTTGAGCAACAATTACTTTACGTTATTAAATTCTTCAAATTCATGTCAAGAATTGAGATTTTTTTCTTAATGTCTTTTAAAAAATGATGGCCAACAATTATTTATCAAATATTTACCCTCCCTCTTCTTCTTTTCTTCCCAAATTAAATCTTTATTTATTTGTATGGCATCTTTCAATAAATGCAAATTTATTTTACGAACATGTTGAAGAGTGTGGCTGGAGGACGACATAGTTTTCAACCATATTGATTGAGCTTTCGCGTTAATAATTACTGTTATCAAATGTGATAAAAAGTAATACCACACGTAAAGAGGCAAAAAAGTCACGTTTCACGCGTGCTGGTAATCGTACAGACGAACACTCACACCAAACCTCAACCCTTTTTTACATTCGTCTTTTGGGAACCATCGAAAATTGAATTCGAAACCTTTGTGGGGAAAACATGCTTTTTACTAATTTGACTATGGAGCTCGTCAATTGAAAGCTTTTCCGTAAAAAATAAATTTACAAAAATATCTAGAACAAATTCGCCTGTAAAACGAATAATTTTAGATTTTAAATTGAGTTTAAGTTTCCCAAATCTCTCAGATATTTCCAGACCAAGGGAAGAGATCGAAGAGTTCTACGAACAACTCCAGACAACCATAGACAACATAACAACACAGGAAGAAATCATCATATTGGGAGATTTAAATCCTAGAATAGGCAACCAAAAGCTAGACGGAATCAACCAAATCTACAATGAGCCAACCCTAAATGACAACGGAGAAAAATTAATAGACTTTTGTGCCAGAAACGAAATTAGGATTAATAACACCTCCTTCCCTCATAAAAAAACAACACAAATAAACATTTGTAAACTCACGAGGCGAGAAGTCCGTTATCGATTTTATTATAACTAATTGATCTATCAAACCATCCCAGATTATCGACGTGAGAGTACTAACATCTGCCAATATTGGAACTGACCATCACCTTGTTCTCTGTAAGCTGAGTATTGAAAGACTAAAAAGAATTCGCAAACCTCCGAAGATAATCAGCAAACTCAATATAGAATCCATTAGCGATAACAGCACTCGTATGTTATATCCAAATAGACTGTCCCAAAATCTCATTGACAATCCAATACTGGATTCCCACGATGTTAATCAAGCATAAATAAAGATAAAATCAGAAATTGACAAAACTGCCACGGAGGCTCTAGGAAAAAGATACATAAATGACAATGCGAAGAAAATCACCAAACCATGGTTCAATGACGATGTACGATAGCTCGCAGAGGATAAAAGATAAGTTACTTGACTTATAGAAGCAACCCATCTAGAGAAGAATACGCCAAACATGTAATTGTCCGAAACAGGGTAAACTCTGAAATCAGAAAGATAAAAGAAGAATATTGGAGAAAGTTCACCAAATATATGGAGCATGATCTCTATGGCGGATTGTCTCTGGTCGTCGGCCCGGGAAAGTTGTAGATTGTCGGTTAAAAAAAAATACTAACTTTTTTTGCACTAAATTCATCTTAATTTAAATCATATAACAAATAATCGTTCATACTACCATTATTCATATACGTATTGTATTTTAACTTAGATTGTGTACATATTTGTGGTTGATTTCATCGTAGATCCAAAGGTAGTTTGTTTTTTCTCTCTTCAAATTTTTTTTTCCTCGTGTCGTTTTTTTTCTCTTTCTTTTTTTTTAGTACGTAGGCAAAATGATTCCACACAAACCTCCTGATCTCAAACCACCAGATTTAAACTCTGATAGTGAGCTGTTGACTGAAGAGGAAATCCCGGTCTCGTCCTTCACAGAAGTGAAAAATAAAACCAAACGAAAGAGAACGAGGAACCTAAAGCCAGGGAGCCGCCAAGAATCACCGGAAAGAAAGATAATCCCTCTTAATGTACCATCTGAAATATCTCAAACAGTCACAACCCCTACAACATCCTCACCTATACCTCCTACAACCCCGTCTCCTCCCCAGGTAAGGGAATACGGCAAACATGACCGATCCCCTTACGTGGTACATGTACAAAAAACTTCCGAGTCACCAGGAACATCCATCAACTCAATTTCCTTTGGGATGTTTCTTAAAAAAAATAAAATTCCGGACATTTCGCCAAGAAACGGCATAAAATTAATAGGCCGAAATAGATTGGCTGTAGCTTTCGATAAATTCCCATCAGCTAATAATTTCCTTCAAAATGGAGCCCTTGCCGAGTATGGATTTAAATCATTTATTCCTTCTTTCATGGTCACCAAAATGGGCCTCGTAAGAGGAATCCCGGTTGAATGGAAGGAGGAGGAAATTATAGAAAACCTGGAAGTACCGGATGGCTATGGAAGAGTCCAGAAAGCCAGAAGACTTAACCGCAAAATAACCAATTCAGATGGTGTGACATGGGTCCCTACACAAACAGTGGTACTAACTTTTGACGGACAGGTCCTACCTCAGAGGGTCTATGCTTTCTACAACTCTTTAGTGGTAGAAAAGTACTATTTCCCAACCATACAGTGCTACCAGTGCCTCCGTTTTGGACACACGAAGCAGCAATGCAGATCATCTGCACGTTGCTTCAAATGTGGCCAATCTCACCTCGGTTAAACCTGCTCCGTAACGGCTCCAACATGTATTACATGCGGTGGGCGTCATACGGCAGTGGATAGATCCTGCCTAGAATTCACTAGACAAACAAATATAAAACGCCTTATGACTGACCAGAACATGTCTTACCAGGAAGCATCAAAATCCACCCCAACCTCTGTGAAATCCTTCGCCAAAGTTACGGCACACGGTGAACAAACCTCGCACCCACTTTCCCAAAATACACCCTCTGCTAACCAACATAAGTCCTGGAAACCAAAAATGATAAATGCCACCAAACCATCAGGTCCCACTTTTCGCCCTCATATCACTCCCTCGACGAAGAGGGAGATTGAGGGCCTCTTATGGCGTCCAAACACAAATCTTCTTAATGGATGTGGCCTCCCTCGAGACACTCCAATCACTGCACAATCACTAGATACAAACATTTCTTCAACATTAAATAAACTCATCTCACTCATCTCTGATTTCTTATATATTACAATTCTCCTCATATACCGTCCAACGTTGCCAAAGAAATACTAAACGAAACACAAAATTTAACTTACCAAATCAACACATCTGAAGAAACAGATGCAATACAAGGAAGGTCCGGACCGACCTCCCTTAATTAAATATTAAAAATGGTCGAAAGAAAATCTCACCTATCATCAAGAATATTGCAATGGAATAGTCGTAGCCTCCCCTCCAACAAGGCTGAATTTCTTCTGATGCTTGGTGAGTTCTGCCCATCTTTGGCCGCCGTCTCGAAGACATGGTTATCTCCGGGGACATTATTTAATGTTCTCGGGTACTCGTGGCTACGGGACGATAGGGCGGATGGAAAGGGTGGAGCAGCCCTTTTCATCTTATCATCCATTCCATATACGCAAGTGGTTCTGGGTTCTCGGGACGCCAGCTTCAATGCAGTCGCTGCGAGAGTCCAGAATATTACGTATATATCAGTTTATATCCCGCGCCCGTCATCCATCATCATCTCACAACTTAGAAATATAATATCAACACTACCTCATCCCATAATCTTACTTGGAGATATGAACTCCCATCACACGCTATGGGGATCACCTAAAGCATGTAGATTTGGAGCCGAAATTATGAATATTCTGGACGATTTTGAACTTTGCGTACTGAATAACGGATCACCCACCCGCTTAACATCGCCGAATCAAAGTTCAAGCGCAATAGATATATCCATATATTCAGCTACATTAGCCCCTACGCTATCGTGGAATGTAGTGCCTGATCCCCACGGGAGTGATCATCTCCCCATAATCATTACATTTCCATCACCTCACCCCCCATTCATTAACCCCACTTGTAATAAATTTAACACCCGTAAAGCCAATTGGAACAAATTCTCCCACTCCCTCGATGCCTCAATACAACAATTAGAATGGCCGACACATAAAAAAATTCATACTCTGTATGATAAATTCGTGGAGTTGATGATCCAGGCGGCTCACTACTCGATCCCCCTTAAAAAACCTCACTTCTTTAAGCCACAACCCCCTCCATGGTGGGATGAAGAGTGTTCAAATGCAATTAAATCCCGGAAAAAAGTATATCAATCCTATAAAAATAACATGACAGAGACAAACTTCCTCCTTTTTCGTAAAGTACAAGCCGTCACAAAACGCTTGCTTTCTAAGAAGAAGAAAGATGGATGGATACGGTTTTGTCACACCCTTTCGCCAGAAACTCCAGTATCAACAGTATGGGAGAATGTGTAGAAATTTAGGTCCATCTACTCAACCCGCTTACATAAAATACCAACGAGTGTTGGGTTCACATTTTTTTGAATAAAATTGCTCCTTCTTCATCTCCAACGCAATATGACGTGCCATATACATACTTTCTCACCTCTCATAATCATCCTCTAGATGCGCCCTTCACAGAAAATGAACTCAACATGGTTTTGTCCAACCTAAAGGACTCCTCTCCAGGGTTGGATAACATCCCATATTCCTTTTTAGTGAAAACCCTACCCTACACCAGGAAATATTATCTAGCACTGGTCAATTGCATTTTTAATACAGGAAAAATTCCCAAGTCCTGGAAAATATTTAAAATTATCCCAATACCTAAAATGGGTAAAGATCTTTCAGATGGAAATTCCTATAGACCAATAGCCCTTGCATCAACTTTGGGAAAAATCACAGAACATCTTATTAAAAACCGCCTTGAATGGTTTGTAGAACACAATAAAATTCTGGATATTAATCAATTTGGTTTCCGTAAATCACGTAGTGCTATGGATAATTTAGCTATTCTCACTACTGATATTCATTCCGCATTTACTTATCAAAAACCACTTATAGCCGCTTTCTTAGATATTACCTCAGCTTATGACAATGTCATTTTACATATTTTAAAACAAAAGATGTTACACAAAAAAATACCCAACAAAATCACCCACCTCATATTTAACCTTTTATCAGAACGCTCCATCTTTCTATCAGTGGAGGAGGTGTCTTTCACAAGAACAGTTTGGAGGGGTCTCCCGCAAGGATCAGTCCTTAGCCCCCTCCTTTATAACATTTATACGGCAGATCTTGCTCACCTGGTTCCCCTCAATACCGTCGTATTACAATATGCAGATGATATCGTGGTTTACACGTCCAATGAATCCTTTAAAATAGCAGAAAAAATATTAAACAATTCCCTCCACTCTCTCTCCAAGTGGCTCAAAAACCATGGATTAGATATTTCCCCCTCCAAAAGTTCTCGCGGAAAAGACAACTGCCTACCACTAATATTTATATTGACAATGTCCCTATTCTTAACCACAGTTCACACAAATTCCTCGGAATGACATTCGACTCCAGGTTATCTTGGAAAAACCACGCTGAAAACATAACATCAACCTGCCAAAAAACGTAAATATTCTTCGCGCAGTATCAGGAGTCTGGTGGGGGGCACACCCAACCACTTTGAGACTTCTTTGCACCGCCCTCATCAGAAGCCACCTTGATTATGGGTCATTCTTATTAGACCCTACCTTCAAATATATCCTCCATAAACTAGACCTTATTCAATTTCAGGCCCTTCGAATTATAGCTGGAGCTATGAAATCTACGCCGACAAATGCCCTACAGGTTGAATGTGTGGACCCACCGCTCTGCTTCCGAAGACAGTTCTTAGGTACCCGATACTTCCTCAATATATACAAAACAACATCCCACCCCCTTCTGCGTAAATTGAAATCACTTTCAGATCTCATTCCCACAAACATATTTTGGAGAAACAAAACACTCCCCCCTTTAATACAAAGTTATCGTAAATTCTCATCGTTGAATGTGGTAGTCCAAAAAACCCCTATTCCTCCTTTATACTGCACCCCGTTTCAAGCTTTAATTATAAATCCACGCATTGTTGAATCCTTTGGTATTGATAAGTCGAATTATCACGCCAATTATGATTTCATCAACCACATTAACACCCATTGGAGTGACTGGACTGTCTTCTACACAGACGCATCCAAGATTGCTAATGAGGAACATGTAGGAATAGCAATATATTGCGAAAGCTTAAATATCAAGAAAAAAATTAAACTACCCAAATTTTCAACTACATTCACTGGCGAGACATTGGCAATCTTGGAAGCATTACAAACATCTTTAGAATTAAGTATCCCAAACACTTTAATTGTATCAGATTGTCTAAGTTCCCTTCAAGCAATAGGAAATAACCCATTTCGATCCCCAAATAGTATAACACTTAATATAAGGGAAACTATATACAACCTTGAAGAGGCGGGCCTTGATGTCGCCTTGGCTTGGGTTCCTAGTCATCGAGGCATTTCGGGTAACGAAGAAGCAGATACTCTAGCTAAAGAGGCAACATCTACAGGAAATACAGACAAATATAATTACACATCTGCACAAGACTTATTACCTTTGGCGCGCTCTTCGATGATGGAGGAGTGGACAAATTACTGGAATGCCTCGAACCGCACTAGGGGAAAAAGATATGCATCAATTCAACCCTACATTCCAATCAAACCCTGGTTTTCCAATTATAGAAGCACTCGGAGAGAAGCGACAACTATACGCCGAATACGCTTTGGACATTGCTGTTCCCCTGTCCACCTGGCCAGACTACATACAAGGAACTCTTCTTTATGTGAGTGTGGCCAGGAGGAGGGAGATCTTGAACATATCTTCTTCTCCTGTTCTCTGAATACTTTCCCTTTGATCTTTAAAAAACAAACAAAAATATTACTCCCCGCAAATCTTCCTCACCTGTTGAGCCTCAATAAAATATCCATATTGAATAGCATCACTCATTTTATTAACAAAAACAAAATTAACCTGTAATAAAATATATGTAAAATATATATGATAAATATCGATAGAAAATTAAATTTAAATCATTCGCTCGCTCACATACATTTAACTATCATCTTATTGTAAATATTCATTTAGTTGTAAACTATGTAGTTTAGTTGTAAAATAGTTTAACTCCATAGTATCTCACTAGATAACAGTAGTCCTGGGCCGAGTTGCTTGATGTGGCGTGTCGCCCATATGAATGGAACTACCTAGATACTATGAAGCTGACATCACTGGACACTGGCGTATACTCCTCCATATATAGGAGTTCACGGCCATTATTCAAAGAGAGAGAGAGATCTCTATGGCGCCCAAAAGAAAGTATGGAAGATGCTAAGAGATAAAAAGAAACCAATAAATAAATACGTTCAAACTAACAAGATGTCTATAGCAGAATGTGAAAAATATTTTATAGACCTGTTTAACAACACATCTCCACCAGCAACTTCAGATATAATAATTAACGAACCCACAACATTGGAGGAGAGTGAAATTAGACAAGAAATGAAAAGACTCAAAAATAGAAAAGTTCCTGGAAGTGATAATATACCAAACGAACTTATAAAATATGGCGGCGAAGAACTAGTGAAAAGTCTCCACAAACTTTACAACTTGATCCTTGAGACTACAACAATACCAGATGAATGGAGGGCCAGTATAACGATTTCCATCTTCAAAAAAGGACAAAAATCTTATCTTGATAACTATAGAGGGATATCTCTTTTAAGTGCATTTCTCAAGCTCTTCACCAACATCCTAACAGTAAAATTAGAAAAACAAATTGAAAATAGAGATGAACAACAAGGATTTCGAAGAAACAGATCTACTACAGATGCTATATTCATACTGCGGCAAATTAAAGAAAAGTCTTTGGAATACAACAACACTGTTTACCTTGCTTTTATCGATCTGACCAAAGTCTTTGATAGAATCCAACTGGAAGATGTAATAAGCATTTTGCACGAAAGGAACGTGTCACCGTCCATCGTCAAAACCATTAAAGACATACACCTAAATAGCTCCACAAGAATTCGCGTAGACGGATAACTCTCTAATGACGTTCAACACAAACCGGAGTAAGACAAGGAGATAGTTTAAGTCCATTTCTCTTTAACTTGGTTATGGATAAAATTATAGAAGAAGTTGCCGACCTTAACCTGGGATACAAGATGGGTGACAATATGCTAAACATCATATGCTATGCTGATGATGCCACCATCATAGCCGAATCAGAGGAAGACCTGCAACAAATGCTACATCGATTCCACTCTGCTTCCAAAAAATACAACATGTCTATCTCCATCAGCAAGACTAAATGCATGACTCTAGCCAGAGAGCAAGTTGGGTGCAGTGCGGCGATCAACGACACACAAATTTAACAAGTAACAAAATTTAAATACTTGGGTGCTAGCATAATGTGTAATAATGACCTCTATGGCGAAGTACTTGAACAATCACAAAAGGCCGCAGCTATTTCCGGATGTTTAAAGAACACTATCTGGAAAAACAAGTATGTTATATGAACATCCAAAGCAAGGTGAGGATAAACAAGACCTGTGTCCGCCCCATAATGACATACAGCATCGAGTCCAGAGCCAACACTGCCAGAACCAAAAATCTCCTTCGAACCATGGAAATGAAGGTACTCAGGAGTATCGCTGGCAAAACCCTTCGAGATGGAGTACGAAACACAGAAATCCGAAGGATGTGCGAAATTGAAGATATTATCAGATGGGGATGACAGAGAAGAAGGTTTTAGAACGAAGATGTATCCAGAATGGAGGAACCAAGAGCCGTAAGAATGGCCAGAGACAGTATCCCTCAAGCAAGCAGACCTCCAGGACGACCTCCCAAAAGATGGAAAGACAGCTGGCAGTCGATGTCACAAGAAGGAAACGGTGATGCAGGATTATAGCAGGCCTAAAATAAGAAGCAGCAGTTTAAGTAATTTTATCTCAAGAGGTTCTATAGGTATACAGAGGAGTTTTGGTGTTTAAAGTTTTAAAAATATCCTAAATATTTAATATTTTTAGTAAATGCCACTGATAGAAATTAAACAGAAAGGATACATAAATAAATACTTGAAAGAAACGTTTATCTTTAAAACCTAATCGGAAAATTTAAAAATGTATTTCTTAATTGCAGGACACGATTTGAATAGTTCGGTATAATTATTGGGAAGAAAATTTTGCCACCCCTTTAAAAAAGTTTCTTCAAGGTCACGGTGACAACAGAATTTTCTTTGTCTATCTAAATATTCATAAAAATTACTTTCACTTCTATTACTTCAGTGTCGAAATTATGCTTAGATTTGGGATTACGAATTTAAAATAATTATTTTAATTTTGGATAAAAATCTTCTATGAAAGAAGCGTACTTTTCCATAGAAGATTGTGTTTCCCAATATATCAAATTGCTGGTTTGCGAATTTTTTTAGTGAACATCGCTGATTAACAAAAATGCTTATTCCTTTAGAGTATGTCACTAAGTGGCCTTTAAAATAATGATGAGTCAGGACATATCAATTTCCTAGGAAATTGATAATATTTCTGACAAATTTGGTCTCTCTTTCTCTTTGTCTTCTATAGGAAAAACATGTTTGAGATTTGCACTTGATTTCCTGAAAAAAGTTGAGGTTTAATACGAATCAATATTTTTCTCAATAAACATACTGCTTCATTTATTAGCATTCAAATATACAAAAAGGGAAGTTGTTTACAGATAGGAATAAAAATATGAATTCATAGGAATTATGGCAGAGCAAAAATTTAAATGAAAGTAAACACATTAAGGATTCAAAATGATCCTTGATACAATCCGCCTTACTTTGTCCTCGTAGGACTCTTCAAAGAGAATTTTCAATGGAAACAATTAAAAATCATATTTCGAGAGGGTGTCATTTATTTGAAAAATCACATTGTAGTTCAAAAAATTCATGAAAGATTTTAATGAAAAAAGTGTCGTATTACAGATTTAAACTTTCTTCAAGAAAAACATTTATTTTGTTGTAATTATTTAATAATGAAATACGCAATCAGGGTGTAAATCTTTGAAACAAACATTATTTTTTTTTTATTTATATAAATAAACGGTACTTATAACAAAACCAATAACAGACCCAGTAGTGAATGCTCAAAACATTAAGGACAAAATATATATAATTTTTTTTAACAATTATAACAAAAATAATAAGAACCGTAAAAACCAGGCGCAAGCTACCGTAAAAAATGCATGTTATCAAAGCAATGCGCGGCCGTCCACAGGCATATAGCCCTTACTGCGCCACACCAGGCGTCACTCTTGACACCAGTGCGAAAGGGACATATAAATGTAAATAAACAAAAAAATCAAAATGAGCATTTCCCAAGTACAATAAAGGGCGAAAATCATCCCCACAACACTCAATATCTCAAGATTTCAGTATAAAATCTTCAAATAAGTTGACAAAAAAAAAATAAAAAATACAGAAACAAAAGACAAATCATTGAAAACAAATTAAAAATAAAATATAAAGGATGAAGTCAAAGACAAACCTCCTGAAAAATCACTAAAATACTATAGATAAAAAATCTTCAATAATCAATTAAAAAGCAGTTCAAAAAAGTGATTCATTAAGTCTTCCAAAGACACACGGTATTCTATTCCTTAGTTTGTTGACGTATAAGGAGTGCCTTTTAAGGCACTCCTTATACGTCAACAAACTAAGTCCAAAAACGTCCGAGACTGCAACGTACTCATTTTCGATCCTATGTAGTCTAAGTATGAGAGAATTTGCAAAATAATTCGATTATTCTCATACAGATTTTTCTTGCAGCCTAGCAATTCTTGTCGGAACTCGAATGTCAATCAATTCCAAGAGTTTCAGACATTCGACCATTCCATTCATGATTTTGAAAAGTACAATCCAGTTCACTATTATTCGCCGATCAGAGAGACTTATTGATTGAAGGTTGCATAACAAAAATGTATAATTTATTTGATTCATATTCAGACCAATTTTAAAATCGACTATACCGTACCTTAAAGCCCTCGTACCTTAAAAATAACAAACTGATCGACATTAAAACTGATTAATTGGTTTAAGTGCGAGAAGGGAAGAAACCGTAAATTGTGATTCATGGTCTCCAAGGGTCTCAAAAATGTGGGGTCAAATATCATCTCTAAGATCTGTGTTTATGGCGCCTCTTACAAATTTAAAAGGGGAGCTTTGAGAGCTGTCACCTTGACAGTAAACATTGAACTGAACAGGATCCACAAATTGAAATTTTCTGACAAAGCTTTCTATACCACTGCTTTGTTATACATACTAGTATCTCATATTCACCTACAGTTCCTTTTAGCGAGAATAAGGAGGCTTTCAGAAGATAGTAAAAATATTTTATTTGATGTAATACGTTTTGTAACACTCAAAATTCTAATGTGTATGTTACTTGACTATTGTAATTTCTTTTAATGGTCGAAAAAATCATACATCGTATTTAATTATTTAATGAATAAACACAATTGGTTAAAAATTGATATTTTTAAACAATTTACTTTCATTCGAGTGACATAATTCATGTTTATATTTTGTAAAGTGGTAAATTATTCCACTATATTCTATATTGTAAAAAGTATCCTACAAAAAATAATAAGTCCTACCTACAAACCTCCCTACGTAAAAATGGTCAGCGTATTTATAATAATAAAAGGACTAATTATAAAGCGCCGTTTAGAGAGCAGATATCTCTCGAGGGCGCTGTTATTAAAAAAATTAAGGTGTTAGCTGGCCTTTAGATTTAGTACTTTACCACATCTACAATAACATACATATTAATGTTATATTATTAATTAGAGATTCCACCCCATAAAATAATTTATTCTAATGACATTTTTAAGGAAATGAGGGAAGGGAAAACACGTGGGAAAGTACTGAAGTAAAAAAAAAAAGCAGTTTTGGATAAAAAATTCAGTTGTGTAAACAAAAACTAGTAGAACATTAAGTGCGATTAGGCGGGACATGTCGAACGGGCGGGAGTTATTTCTACTTGTGTGAAAACTATACACGACATGTACAAGACACGCAAATATGGTACAACGTGGTCAATGGTTTTCTCTCCCGTCTCAGACGCGTATGCAGTGATTCCTATAAAACGATGACCTTTTCTTATCTTGCATATTACAGATACAATTCGTTTGGACTGGATTATTTTATGGAATCAGTGTTTTAAAGATACCATGCATAAATGTTCCTTGTATTAACGCCCCTGCGCAGAAACACTTTTTTTAGAAACGTTACTATAAATAGCTCCACAAAAATATAAGATTATAAGTTATAGTTTACATAAATGGATAAAAAATTTGATTAAATAATTTCTTACAATATATACATACGTATTGTGATTCTACTCTACCGATTTCATGAATAATAGTAAAAATATTTCTGATAACTTGAATTTCATTGTTTGCATTTATTATACAACAACGGCATGTCAGAAATATAAATGTAGCAACATTGTATGTGTTTATGCATCCGTAATAATTAAATTACACACACACACACACACACACACACACACACACATATATATATATATATATATATATATATATATATATATATATATATATATATATATATATACATATATATATATATATATATATATATATATATATATATATATATATATATATATATATATATATATATATATATATATATATATATATATATATATATATATATATATATATCATCATCATCATCATTGTCAACCAGGGTCGATCCACTGCTGGATGAAGGTCTCCCCAAGTTGACTCCAAACAGTTCGGTCCTTTGCTCGCCGATGCCACGTGATGCTGCCATGCTTCCTGATTTCGTCCATCCAGCGTACCTTCGGTCTTCTTCTAGGCCTCTTTATGCCTCTTGGATACCATTGGATTATTTCGGATGTCCATCGGGCGTCTGACATTCTGGCTACATGTCCGGCCCATTGCCACTTCATTCTTTTGCACACCTTTATAACGTCTTCTACCTTTGTTATATTGCGAATCCAGGTGTTTCGTTTACGGTCTCTTTAAGTATATCCTAACATGCATCTCTCCATGCTCCTTTGTGCGGTCTGGAGCTTTTGCGTGTTCTTTACTGTGAGCGTCCATGTCTCGCAGCCATACGTAAGTACTGGAAGAATGCACTGGTTGTAGACCCTTCGCTTCAAGGATATTGGGAGATTACTTTTGAAGATGTTGTTCAAACGTCCAAATGAGCTCCACGCCAGTTTGGTCCTTCGTGCTATTTCCTCCGATATGCCACCTACAAAGGAAATAAGTTGGCCTAGATACACATATTCCTGGACAAGTTCTAGCGGTTTTCCATCCACGTTTATTGGTTTTGGGGTAGCAAAGCCGTTCATCATATATTTGGTTTTTGAAATATTCATTTTTAAACCAACTTCCCTGCTGACCTCTGCCAATTCTTGCAGTTGGTGCTGAAGATCATTCGGGTTTTGTGAGAATATAACGATATCGTCTGCAAATCTCAAATGGCTCAGGTATTTTCCATCAATCGCCAGCCCTTTACTTTCCCATTCTAGTTTTTTAAATATGTATTCCAGTGTAGCTGTGAATAATTTTGGGGAAATAGTGTCTCCTTGACGAACTCCTTTACCGATTCGGAAGGTCTCCGAGGATTTGTGGAGATGTATTTTTGCTGTTGCATCCTTATAGATGTTATTGAACAACTGAGTGTATGCTCTATGAATGCCTTGTGTGTTTAGAGCTTCTAGTATAGCAGCTTTTTTGACTGAGTCAAATGCCTTTTCGTAGTCCACAAAGGCTAAGTACAGGGGGAGTTCGTATTCCTCACATCGTTCCATTATTTCTCGCAGCACCTGAATATGATCCATGGTACTGAAACCCTTCCTGAATCCAGCCTGTTCTCGTGGTTGGTTCATGTCAAAAGTATTCGAGAGTCGGTTGGTTAAAATCTTGGTAAAAATTTTGTAAAGGGTAGGTAGCATGCTAATCGGACGGTAGTTCTTAAGATCCTCTTGATCGCCTTTCTTATGGAGAAGTATTATAGTTGCAGATTTCCAATCTTCTGGAATGTCTTTTTCTTCAAGGCACCTGTTGAAAAGTGTTGATAAGATGGTATCCACTTCTCGACCTGTTTGTTTAATGTATAATATATATATATATATATATATATATATATATATATATATATATATATATATATATATATATATATATATATATATATATATATATATATATATATATATATATATATATATATATATATATATATATATAAATTTTTGGTTTTTTAATGATCACTAATATTTTCGATTTCATTTTAGGGATATTTAACAACAGCCTACACAACAACCACTTACTTCAAAGATATAAACACACTCCAAGAGGCTTATGACAGCGAAATGGTGGTATCATCCAGCATGGATGATTTGTTTGGATTTGGCATCAGTCCACTGCTCACAAAACTCAGCACAAGAATCAGCATACAAGACTTGGGGACATTATCAGTAGTAGAAAAAAAGCACATGTTTGGTTTGGAGAGAGATACTGACGCTAAAATAATGATAGAAAAAAACTTTACTACAGAAAGTGGCGAACCAAGACTTCATATTGTCAAAGAATGCCCAAGATATTACTATCTCAACTATATCGTCACCAAGGACTTTCCTTTCTTGGATCGAATAGATCATTTCATAGCTATTGTTAACTCTGCTGGTTTGACCAAAAAATGGTACGATATTACAGAGTTCTCGTTGCTGTTGAGTTACAGATTTAAAAGAGGAAATGGAGAAAATTTTAAAAAGCTTTCATTGGTTGATACCCAAGCTGCATTTTACTGTCAGGTGATAGGGCTGGCTACGTCAATTGTTGCATTATTCGGAGAGTTGTGTTATTTTTTTGTGTCCAAAATTTATAACAAAAGAAAGAATATTACAAAAAAAATAAAAAATGAACACTTAGACAATATACCATAAAAAAGGTCCGGGTAAAATTTATTAAAATTTTATTAATTCTACGATTGTTTTTGTACGAAAAGACGACAGCACTCTGAGGTAGTTTACATACATCCAAAAATTCTCGTCGTTAATATATCGAGGTAGCCAGAGAGGATATAGCAGAGAGGATATTTTTTTTTTTGGTGCCGCATTTAAATTGTTTTCTATCGCTACACGCCGTTTGGTATCTCTCGTCACTTTTCCACCATCTGAGATAGATCGATGCTGAAATATGGATAAAAAAATACTCTGCGAATGTGACTGAATGGCGTGGTAGAAGAAAATTAAGAGAATAATGGTTATAACGAGTAAAAGCAATTTTGGAAGATGGAAATGTTAAAAGTTCGAATATGATGAAAAAGTATGGGAAAGTATATCAGTGTAGAAGAAGCAAAATATGTGTGTATGGATTCAAACTTCTGGTGCTGTGTTTTCTTTGCATACAGTGATTAGAGTAACGGTCTGACGTAATGTTTGTAGTATTGATATTAACACAAATAACACTTGCAGTGCTAGATTGTTTTACTATGCATTTTATGGAGTTGGATACCAAATTTATTAAATCTTTAATCTATTCTAAACTAATCTTAAAATATGGCGAGAGATAAACTATGGCGCATCACACATTACGTGAGTAATTTCCATCTACATGCTTTTGACAGATCCTTGATATGGTTGATCCAAACGCAAACCCGCTCTATTCAGCGTAGTTACATTTGGGGGCTTTTGTAACCCAGTGGTGAGAATGTGATTTGAGTACAATATGGTGTTAACATACTCGTATTTGGTTTTCAAAGCTGTCAGGGCTTAAGAGAATTGTGACTGAACTGATGGAAGAGAAGGATTGTTTCCTTTTTCTGTCCACCTACATAGTAAAATCATTTTCATTAACCTGTTTACATGATTTAACTGTGCATGAGATGAACACAGATAATTGGGATGCATATAGTTGGCATTGTTAAAAAGTTATGAGGTTAGTTGAATATTCATTGATAGATTTTCTGTAAATGTTCCACCTTAAAAAAATAAAACTCTCTGAGTGTAGCAAAGTGTTTGAAAGGATCTGATATCAGAAATGTACTCCGGCTCCCTGGTCAATACGCAATAATGATGATTCTGAATTTGCGATTTTATTATTTATTTTTCACGAGTATACTATATACTATAATGAAGCTAATCTAATTTATGAGTACTTCGTTATGCTGTCAAATAAAATAAGCCAATTGACTGAGACTGGACTCCTCATGGATTTCGACTCGTACTCGGAGCTGGTTTAAGGTATTTTGGCGCCTAGATAATCTATTTGTAAATACACCTACAATAAGGTGACATTTTTTCCAAATACTTTTGGTAATCGCTGTGTTACTCTTATTTTTGAATGGGCGGTTTTTTGTTTTCTTATAAATCAACCCCCACCAACCGTCAGAAAAAGTGAAAATTAGGAATGTACAGTCACTTTAACACACAAAATAAATGAATGTATTAATATCAAAATTTCAAACATTCAAAACTTTATTTTTTAGTATTTGTTAATAACTTTATCGAATTGATTTTCTTCAAAAACAAATGCCTTGTCTGACAATGTCTATTTTTCAAGAGAAGATCTTAAATCATTTTTAATTTACTAAAACTTCTTTCACGTGTTGAAACTCTATGGTCATGTATTAATAAAAAAATACAAAGAGAAATTTCAATATTGGGATATTACTTTAAATTATGTTATGCTCATTTCTTTTACAGGTCAATTTTGGCACCTATCAAATATCACACCTGGGCCCCGGTTGCTCCACCCCTATCTCGGCTCTGCTCATACTCAAATTATTTCTTGTATATTTACTACCACAGAGTTGAAGAGTGCATTGATAAAGTATTCAGGGTAACAGTTTCGGTCAGCAACTATTTGGTGTAATAGTGGCACTGTGCTGATTAAAGTGCCATTTTAATGTGAATTGTGTACTTGAAGCTTTAGTTACTTGAAGAATATAGTTACTTGTAGATATGTGAATATTCCTTCTCATACTTTTAGATTGCTGACGAGATCAACATCTAATTCAACTATATTGGAAAATAATGGTTGTATGTTTCTGACTACTGTAAAGGGATACATTTTTTTGTTTAGACTGGCAATAAAAAGAAGAATTAACTTGCCAAATTATTTCCTTTATTTAGCGGGCTGTCTCTTTTAAACCGGGTGTCGGATATTGAGATATTCGATATTTCAAAAATGTTTTTTAAAAAAGTACGTAGTAGGTTCAAAAGTTTGCGGCCCAAGTATAAAAAGGTGATAGATGAAACAAAAAAAAACACTTTTCAATATAGTCGCCATGTAGTTTAATACATTTTTTGGAATAATTAATTCATTTTTATAGCTCTTAAAAATATACAGAAGTTCGGTATATTGAGCTTTCTTAGTAACGGGAGAGTTAGTTGTTTCGTTTAAACAGTATTATAGATTAAATTATTTTAAATAAAAATAAAAGGAAAATTTATATAGCGCCGTCAAGAGAGCCAACTTTCCTCAAGAGTGCTCCAACCCGAGACTTGAAATTACTATTATTGACAGATTAAGAATATGACAAAATATATTTGTGTATGTATAAGTTGAGTTTAAGGAGAGGAAAGTATACTGTATATATTTCTTTTTAAGATTTCTATGTAATTGAACTTCACCTGTATAAGTAACGTATATAAAATAAATAATAAATATTGTATTTCATTACATTTTTATTGAAAAAAAAAAAAATTGTGTAACGATTGCTGAAGTGAGAATTCCTTCTAACCAGCAACATTTTGATGCCTTCAATTAGAAAATAAACAAACTGGGCTATATGTATTATCATCATCACAGAACCACAAACTGGAAGTAAAATGTGATACAACTAGCCCAGGGCGGTCACCACGCACCACGTAGGTATTCCTAAAATATGTATAAAAATAATAATGGTAAGAATATGACGTTCTTAATGGTTTTGCATAAGAAAATACCACACTGCAGTGTTTTTGAAGCACTAAAGCTCTGTTTGTAATATTCAGCTAATTAAGGCCACTAAAAATGAGGTCTAAAGAAAGATTAAAACCGGATGGTGACAATTAATAACATGCTTGATTTTCATAAGAACACTAACGCTGGTTATGATGTCTTTCATGTTTGGACAGATACAATACTATAAGGCTCTAATGAAACCTATGATGATAAACGTGGTGGGACGCTGGTCTCCCATCCGGGGGTTTCAGTTTCGATTTAATTTTCTATAAAAAAAAATAAAAGGGATCAGTCTGATTAAAGAATTTGTCTGGTAATAAAAGGTATTATTATTTCAGGTACATGTGCTAGACATGTGGGAGTGTTGTTGCATGTGTGAGTGTATTGTCCACATGCGTAAGTATTTCCATCACATATTATAGCACACTGCGAATTTCTCGCCTCGTCTACTTCAGCGATTTTTAACCTAATGGGTACGAAGGTACAGGTACAGGATACGAAGGCAATATTGTTTCTCGGACACTCTTTTACATTTCTGCGTAATTAATTCCGATATATTTAAGGGTATCATATGAATCAATGAAATGAGATGATAAACGGAAAGGGGCTCGTTTAGAAAGCCATAAATCATGTTATACTCGTAAGAGTCGCTATCTCCGGTAAAATTTATAACCTTGGTGTTATTTTGTATAAAAATATCTGTTATTGTTCATTTAGTTTTAATGAATAAAATGTTCCTAAGTAAAGTTCAAGTAATATTTAAAATGTTATTAAAAATAAGTAGAATTGTGTGTAATAGTTTAAATGATTTGTTTTAGAAATACGAAAACATTTTTAAAACCAATTGTTAACACCTCATTTTTTAACAAGAGCCGGGTGTGTTTTATGCTTTATAGCACTATAAAATGCTTTCGTTTTTTCAATTGCTTAGTTAGATGTTTAATAAAAATTTATGAAATGTCACTATTTTATTTATTCGTCAATCAGAGTTCTGTGATTTTTTGCTGCCTGCAAGTAATATTACTTGTTTTGTTAAATTTATTAGTTAATAAACAGAAAAGTCTGTAAACCCTCGATATATTTTAGCTACATGTAAGTATCGTTCAAATTGTAAAAATTGGTAGTCTATTACGAAAAAGTGTTCAATTCTTGAAATTCCCTTGCATTTCAACTACCAGGAAGCAAGATAACTCGTTTTGTTAAATTTTTAAGATCATTACTCAGAACTTGTGTCGATCCTCGACATTTCTTTGTATTTCAGCTACTGTAAGTAAGATTACTTGTTTTGGTAAGTTTAAAAGTTTGTTAATAAAAACTTGTTTCAATCCATGAAATTTCCTTGCTTTTCAGCTTTCTGTGAGTGAGATTGCTTGTTTTTTTTAATTTTATCGATTCTATGAAATTCTTTTACATTTTAGCTATCTGTAAGTAAGATAGTCCGTTTTATTAAATTAACAAGTACATAACTAAAAAAAAGGATTTCTCGAAATTCCCTTGTATTTCAACTATCTGTGAGATTGCTCGTTCTTTAAAATTGACAAGTACATTACTAAAAAAATGCGTAAATCCTCGAAATTCCCTTGTATTTGAAGTATAGTGAGATACAGGCAAAAGCCTAGTTTACTGGGGATACGACAAATGAAATGCAACAAACCCAGATCCATTAAAATAATGTATATCCAAATTAAATTACCTGTTGTTTTTTTCGCAAATTATGTATATTTCTTGTCATGTGTAATAATTAATTAATTAATAATAATAATTAATTTCAGCTACTTGTAAGTGAAATTGCTGATTTTTTAAAGTTCACAAGTTCATTATTTAAATAATAAAGGAATCATTGAAACTGCTTAACATTTCAATTACCTGTAAATATGATAGCTCATTTTATTAAAATATGAATCCTTGAAATTCCCTCACCTTCATCTACCTGTAAGTAAGATTGCTCATTTTTAACGTTTACAGGTCATTGAAAAGGTGAGAATTATTTCCATCAGGTAGCTTAACAATCCAAGGGTCACCGTCACAAGGTGTAAGAAAAATTGTAAGAAATAGGACTTGGTTATAATTCACATATCGGAAGATCTACAAAAGTTTATTTGTAGTTCATCTTTCCTTCCATGTTTTTGTGGTTTTCTTACCAAATATGTGTCTCTCTAAATTTGTACAAATGCGAGAAAGTACCTCCAATGAGTACAGCTTACATCTGCTTTTACTTGCTAAGGTTTAGAAAAATATATCTGACATCTGATACCGTACTGTTCCTGAAGAACTTTAGTCTACATAATGATGCTGCTCCACTCCTGACGAATTTTAACCTATTGTCTCCAAATTCTCTGAATCCCTGGACTTATATGCTATAGATTTATTAATTTATACTTTATGGCAAAACAATCTATTAGGATTATCGCAAGGTGTCAATGACCCACAACCCATCAGACAAAAGTTGTTAATAAGGAAGTTGCTTAAATCACACTACTATTTTGAAACGAAGTGTTTTTTAAATCACTTTTTGAAACATGTCAATAGCGGATCCAGTAAATATTAGTTGTTTACTGGTTCCAGAATCTAATTACATGCATATAAAGATGATGTAAAAAAGATTGGTTAACTGCGAAAGTCAGTAAACAATATCTGCTGGAGTGTAGCTTAAGTATATGGTAGGAATATATGTATATTTTCTGACAAGATACGAGGGGACGATGGAACTGTTAAGGATATTATCCAAAATGGACAATACGTGTACGCTGTGCCTATTTGTCATATTAAAACGATTAAGCTATTTTTGATATGATTGAACGTTCTAAGATTGAAGGTGAATCTCAAACTTTTAGAGAGGCCCAACTGTTCTTCCGTTATGTTCAAATAACATACGTCCACATAGTCCAGAATCATGCAGTGAGAAAGATAATTAATAAAGACTTGGAAGTGCTAATGTACAGTATGGATGGATGACGAGGCGAAATTCGATCACCAGAGAGTAAGAAAGAGAGGAAGGCACTGAGAGGAGGAATAAAGTAATTAAGCCCATCAAATTTTTGAAAAATGCTATAACTAAAATTAATTATAATTTTTTTAACCATATCGGTTTTATATATATTAATTAATTACTTTAAAGTGTTCTTATCAAAATCAAATCTTAACTGATTTGATTTTGATAAGAACACTTAAATTTTTTTTAGTGTTCTTATCAAAATCAAATCAGTTTGCATTATTTAAATAACCCACGCATCTTTATTCTATTTTCATATACTCGTATATATAAAAAAATAGCAGTTTGCATATTAAATTATTTACTTAACTATGCAAAAGGAGTTGAGTACTTAAACTTTCTAATGATTACAAAACTAAAATAATGATTTATTTAAAATAACAACATGAAATTAAGATGTTCGTAACATACAAACATAAAAAAGATATGTCGGAAAGTAAAAGAAAAATTTTCACGGAAAGTTTGTGTTCTTATAAATTATGAATGTTGTAGACAGATTTAGAATCTTTAGCTGTTTTAACTTGGAAATAATGCCCATTCTATTTTAGTTTTACATGTGTATTGTTTGAAGTAAAAACTTATATAATCGATAAAATATTTCAAAGGGCTTTAAATTAAAATAATTATAAATATAATTTTGTTTTGCTTTATGTTTCTACTTAACCGTGATTAGAACGTATTTATTTTTTCCAATCAATCTTGACTACAGAATTAATTTTTTTTCGATACCGAGAGGTTTTCATATGACAGTATTTTGTTACCCTATCGATCTGATTCACACAGGCGTAATCCATCAAAGTACGTTAATCTATCAAAGTAACAATTGATTTAAAACTCAACAATTAAGCTCGAAGGTTAAGAATGCTTCAAAACCATTTTGTCAACAATTAAGCTCGAAGCTCATGAATGATTTAACACTATGTTGTCGACAATAAAGTTCAAAGCTCTAGAATGCTTCATAACCATTTTGTCGACAATTAAGCTCGAAGCTCAATACTTCAAAACTAGGCTGTCGACAATTAAGCTCAAAGCTCTAAAATGCTGCAAATCAATACAATACAAAGGTCAAGATGATCGAATGTTGTGATGGTTTTGTATACACAGACATACCATTGGATGTTATTACAATTTTTGGATTTTCATTCCCTAATTACATACATACTTACGATCACGAAAATAAAAATTTACTGAAAAGGTAACGAACACACAACTCCCGACTCACCGTCAGCGAAAAGAGAAAAAAGCAAATAAGTCCAAATCACAAAGAAAATCACTAACTATTAAGAAGGTAACATGTCAGAGCATTTCTAAATGTATAACCATTAACCCGCTTCTTCAAGGGCAGAGGCAACTCATTCCAGCATTTGTAGGCAGAATATAAAAAGGATCCCTCAAATAATGTTAGATTATGGTTAGGGATGATTAAATGAGTTTCTCCGCTTAAAATCTCTAGCCCAATTAAGTTTTTCGAAGAGATAAGGTGGCATTTTTGTTTTGATAAAATTGTGCCTGAGTACGCTTAAGTGAAAACACCGTCTCTGTTTCATGTCAATAATTCTTAAAGTTCTCATAAAAGGGGAGATACGTCCGCTGGAAGGGATGTTGAAACGATATCTACAAGCATTTTGTAATCTTGCATTTTTTTTTCGTTTTCTTTAAAAAAACACGGTGCATAGGTACAATCACCATACTCGACTATTTGGATAATGAACGCGTTGGTTATTCTACGTCTAGCCTCAATTGATAAGTTGTGACGGATGCGATTAATATTTTTAAGCCCCGAAAAGGTTTATTGTAATTAAATTTTAACGTGAGCATCGAATCGCAAGTCACATTCAATGTACACATCTAAATTGCGTACCACGCTCTCTTTATTTCCAAAAGCTCTTTCAACTTTTTGACTTGTTGTCTTGTACCCATAACAATCACGACCGACTTCGAAGGGCTGAAGAGAAGCGCATGCCTCTCATACCATATGTGTATCAACAGCCACTCAAGATCATCATTTATGTCTTGAGTGGCAGACTGAACCTCATAACTTCTAAATGAATAATGAAGTTGATTATCTTCCGCATACAGGTGGTAGCTATAATTTTTATAACATCTGGAAGATCGGATGTACTCGTACTATATGGTGTACAAATAAATCACCGCTGTTTGACAAAAGTTGGCGCCACCAGTAAGTTATGGTTAAAATTGTCAGATGTAAAATGTCATTATCGTAAGGTTGGACATCTGTCAACAACATGACCTTGAAATATTAGTGAATTTTTATCAGTATAACATATTTTTTTGTGTTCGAAAATGTCAAGTTTTGAGCCGAATAAGCGTCATTTGCGGGAACTTTTGATTTACTTCTTCAATTTGAAGAAATCTGCAGCTGAGGCGCATCGATTGCTTGTAGAAGCATATGGTGAGGCTGCCTTAAGTGAGAGAAGTTGTCGTGAGTGGTTTCAAAAGTTTAAGAACGGTGAATTTGACATCGAAGACAAAGAACGTAGCGGAAGGCCGAAAGTGTACGAAGACGCGGAATTGGAAGTATTATTGGATCAAGATTCGTGCTAAACGCAAGAAGAACTTGTACTTACATTAGGAGTGACTCAACAAGCAATTTCACATGGGTTGAAATCATTGGGAATGATTCAAAAACAAAGAAATTGGGATTCATATGAACTGACACGGAGAAACTTTGAATGCCAATTTTCCACATGTGAAATGCTGCTTGCCAGGCATAAACGAAAGGGTTTTCTGCACCATATAGTCACTGGTGATGAAAAATGCATCCATTATGATAATCCAAAAAGGAAGAAATCATGGGGATCCCCTGGTCATGCTTCAACATCTACGGCTAAGCCAAATATTCATGGAAAAAAACTCTTGTTGTGTATTTGGTGGGATCAGCTTGGTGTCGTGTATTATGAGTTGCTCAAACCGAATGAAACCATTGCTGGGGCTGTCTACCGAACATAATTGATGAGATTGAGTCGAGCACTCGAGGAAAAGCGCGCCCACTACTACGCCAGACACGACAAAATTATTCTCCTGCATGATAATGCTAGTCCACATGTTGCGGCACCGGTCAAAACCTATTTGGAAACACTCAATTGAGAAGTTTTACCCCACCCGCTGTATTCACCAGACATTGCTCCTTCTGATTACCACTTGTTTTGATCGATGACGCATGGCCTGTCTGAGCAGCACTTCACATCATATGAAGATACCAAAAATTGAGTCGATTCGTGGATAGCCTCAAAAGATGATGATGATGACTGACGCGGTATTCGTATGCTGACAGAAAGATGGGGAAAAGTAGTGGCAAGCGATGGGTACTACTTCGAATAAAACATGAGGTTCCGTTCTTTCACAATAAATGCCCATTTTTTTATAAAAAACGGCGGAAACTTATTTGTACACCTTATATACATGCTAAGGATAAGGGGAATTTCACTGTTGTCGCCAGTTATTTGGTTAGCTCACATTCGTCTCAGATAATCGTTGTTCCTCGATTCAGAAAGGTCGTCGGGATGTAAGACAAGTTGACGGAGGGCAGAAAACACCTTCATACATTGATAGCATATTATTTAGACATATCTTCAATATATCCTAATTAATGCATATTTGCATAGATTATAAAGTAGCAGGTTTACTGGATCCGAAATAGGTCATAGATGCACAAATATACGAGTATATATAATCAAGCCATGTCCCTTACGGAGCAGGCATAGATAAATTATGTCTACCCCTTTTAATTCAAACACACAACTTCTATTTCCTACATATTCGTACATCTCGTTCTACTCAATAATTTTTTATTCGTTCTTCGTTATTTTACTTTTCTTATATTTAAAACTTGTTATTTTATAATGGAATTCTTGAAGTTTCCCTTCAACTTAAACTCACTTTGGATGGTAAATGCAGGTGCTTTTCAATTGAATCAACTAAAGTCTATCTCTGGTAATTTGACTAATGAAGTTAATGACTAATTTGAATAATTAAGAATATGGTTGCAATATTTAAGACTAGAAACCTTAACGATTTATCGCCTTAAATATTGCAAAGTTGTAAACATGAATTCCAATTGAACAACTTCAAAGAATTTCGGACGTCACCAATGATGCCATTTTCGAAAGTAATAAATATAGTCACGTAACATAACATCTGAAAAAAAAAACACCGATTGATGTGCACTCTAAAAACTGTATACAAATTGTTTCAAATCGTATTTCAGATCCTCTAAGATTCAAGATTCACCACTACAGCGATGAAACAGGTCATCGAGTCAAACAAGTAAAACCTTTGCAGACAAAAAAGTCCACACGCGAACCCATTAAGAATAATCTAGAATCACCCATTAAGAATAATCTAGAATCAATCAAAAGACTTTTTCTTTTTGTGAAAAATAATCACCACGGGGGGAGGGGGGGGGTCTATTACCAAATAGCGCCAAACTGAATCATTAACATATATGTATATATATTTCTTGATTGGATAAATTATGTTATTCTTGTCACTCGAGCTTTCTCCTAAAGGTGCCAAATATCAACAAAATTGAAGTTCATTTTATTATGTTTTGATTATAAGTGTTTCACGACTGATGAAACTATTAGAGTTAACACAATAAAGTTGAAATATTATTTTACAAAAAAAAAAATTATTGATTATCAATGTACTGAAGTATCATTATATATCCAGAAAATAACCAGACTTTCAAAATAGAGTTAGGAAAGTAAATATTCTGAAAAAAATCACAAAAAAGCTTATCCCTCATATAAGCAGAATATCGCTTTGATATGAATTTCAGAGCTTTTTTCTTGAAATATTATTGAGTTGACTGGTCTTGTTTTACTAAGAAGATTATATTGAAAAAAATATATTGTTTGTCCCATCCTACGTAACCGAAATTTTATGCAAACACTTCAGTAACGAAAGGAAATTTTCAATTAGTTTACCGTAAATGTTTTACGAAAGTAAAGTGAATTTTCTTAAATTGGAAATAAAAGGAAGCAGTTTCAGTAGAATTTCTCCTTTGTTATCGCCCGGGCGTATAATTACCGCAAAATTAAATTAAAATGAATAAAAATATCAGTAACGGAAAAATATTTCTAAATATTACAAAAAAATACTTGATTTGCACAATATTATTTTCTTACGTTAGTTCACTAAATATAAGCGTTTTTGACAGAGGTTTAAGAAACGAATGGCCAAACTTTCATTTGGATCTGAACTGTCACTCAAAATTTTCGTCTTATTTTAATGTCGTTGAAGGAAAAGGCTCAAAAGAAGGTAGATTTGAAGTCAGAGATTTTTACGAATTTCTTATAAGTTATTTGAATAATTCAAGTTTAATTGCAGTGAATTTGTACAAACCTACACAGTATAAATGCGTTGGAAAATATTGTCTCAAAATAGAACAATCAAAAAAATTTCTAGAAGCCAAAAGTATATTTTTATTTGTTCACGAAAATATAGAATCTTTTGAAATGGCATTGCGTACTGACAAATGGGATATCTTCAAAAGTAATAGAGCTAATCTGTTTTTTGTCATCGTTCTGGAAAAGAAGACGGAACACTTCACATGCTCCGATGGATTGAATTTACATTTAAAAGAGCGTTTTGGGTCCATTTTTGGTTTGATATGGAATTCATATAAAATTTTAGAAGTTTATGTTTATTTGCCAGACTTGTGTGGTACTTTAAAGATTCTTAAATTTAATCCGCTTAAAACATGTCTGCATAACATTAAGGGAAAATGCTCCGAAAGAGTAGAAATAATGAACAACGACCAATACAAGCTCGATGATTTGGCATTCATGCATAAAACAAATAACTTTCAACAGTATCCTTTACATGTAGACATTTTTAATAGAGAACCAACTCTTCTGAGAGTACCTCCGAAACCCTTAAAGAACACATACTTTATGAAAGATGTAGAAATAATCAACAATTGGACGGGGTTGGATGGATTTATGTTAGGTAATCTAGTTTCAAGATTAAATTTCACCCCTATATTAATGGAACCAGAAGACAATTTAGATTATGGCACTAAAATTGCGAATGGAACTTTTACTGGATCACTCGGAGATGTGGTGAAGAGAAAAGTTGATATAGCTATGAATGGAAGGTTCTACAAGCTTTACGATACTGATGAAATAACGTTCACATATTCAATATCTCAAGAAAAAATTTGCCTGATATCGCCGAAAGCGAAGAAAATCCCTTATTGGAGTACAATACTTCAGGTTTTTAATGTTAACACGTGGTACCTAATTCTGGGCACAGTATTTTGTCTTAGTTTGATGTGGTGGTACTTTAAGACAAGGCTTATGATTCCAGAAAAAGAGAGCTGTCGTTCAGATTATTTGGATTTCATGAATATTATTTTGTTGATTATAAATCGACCGATGCCGATGCCGAAGATGACCGCAGAGAGGCTCTTTATTGCTGTCTGTTTATTCTTTAATTTGTTATTTGTTGGTATATTTCAGGTAAACTATTTTACTAAACTTAACATTATTCATAAAAACATAACAATTATAGCTGTTGATTTTTAACACATGTGTGATGAAACGAGCCAAAGGTCAAATGGCCAAAGAGTCGGAGGACTTTTCGTAGCCTGTCATAGTGAATGCGTTCATCCTTTTTGTTATTACATACCAACCCCAAATTTTGGGGAAAAAGATCCAGATAAGAATACGCCTGTTGTCTCTATTTGGCTTGATGATCCTATAGGCTTGAAAATAAAAACTCTCGAGGAGTTTATGGTTCCTACCAGATATTTAACACGAATAGAAAAAAGGAAAAAAAATCTATATATTTAATCTCTAAAGATTGAGTGTCACTAGGATAAAGCATATTATAATTTTAAGGAAGCAGGATTATTTATTGAACTGACGTCGACTCGAAATCGGGAAATTTAATTTATGCTTAAATAATATTTTAATCCTCATCTTTAGTATGGAGGCAATGTGTTTTCTCATAATTTTACAGGATAAACATAATCGGTGTATATTTTCCTAAATATTAAATATAATTCGGTCTAAATATTATTCAGGTAATTTACATTTTTTAAAGCTAAGCTTAATTGTTGAAACTTTTAATCGTTCGTAATTACTTGGCATAGGCTAAATTTACATATTTGAAAATATAATATTTAAAATATAACATATTTTGTTTCTTAGTAAGAATAATTATATATTTATTGTTTTTTTTTTTGGTAAAGACTTTTGAACCCTGGTGAAGTGCTTCGTGATTAATAATATATATTCTGTAACATTTAATATATGGGACTTATTTCTAGATAAAAGATATTGTATATTTTATGGTGAAGAGTGAACGATTTAACTAGGCCAGTGAATACATTGCTTACTATTTGTATTACATTTTACCTAATTTATGTCACAAGTTTGCTTCTTTTTTGTATTGCAAATTTGCCAACTTTTTGATTGAGAACTTTGTTTAATTTTGAATGACAAGTTTTATTATTTGGTTGAAGAATATTATGAAATTTCAAATTACTCACTATGTTTTGAAATGGGTCAAATGAACAGACATAAAACATAGTCAAAAGTTTTTATAACATTGGATTAAAACTGTTTAGTTGTTTGAAATCAAATGAATAGAGTTTTCGTTTTAAAAATAATTTAATTTGATATATGTCAAATAAAAAGGTCAAATGGATGGATGGATCTTCAAGTTGGATAAACACTGAAATGTCAATAATGAATAACGATTCCTCTCTACCCCAGACTCCTAGTACTGGAATCAAAAGTAATGAGATAGGTTTTTAGGAGCCACAAACTTCAAGCACTTAAGTGTATCGACGATATTGGTTCAGTAATAAGGCACTCGCAGTTTTTAATATTCACTGAGAAATGTATTCTTATGATGTTTGTTTTCTCCTTCAGTCGAATTTGAGCGCTATTTGGGAGTGAAGTCATATTATTAAACTTAATTTCAGTATTTCGAAGTGTTAGCTCATATTTTATTCTATATAAGAGATTTTAAATTACTATACATGTATATACAATTTTAACGGATTTATGATTCAGAGAGTAGAACATATCAAAGGCTTGAAGAATTAATTTTAACAGAAATCTCTGATTTGGATCTCACGTAGAGCAATTGCAAGTGTTTGCTTATAGAGTACAAGGATTTGTGATATGAGTTTCTAAATCATTTATAGAGGAGAGTTTTTCAGATTCCTCTATTCAAATGGTGGAGAAAGCCCAAAAGATTTCTTTAAATATCTCTAAATGCGAGAGTACGTTTTGTGGCTTTACCTTAAAATGATTCTCGAAAGACATGATACAATACTATTTACGAATAATGAGGAAGAATCGGATGGTCTTTTCTGATATATTGGGATTGCTGACAGGAGCGATAGCAAATCCAAGTACGTTTGAAAATATGTGGTTTGATGATCCTAATTTGAGATATAGAAATGTTGATATGTTAGAAGTGGCAATAAGTAAAACAAACTTGCCCAGTGCTCTTTCTTTTTTTCGCTCTCTATGGACCTCGAATATTGACTTCTTCAACATAAAATGTTTTTAAAGAAGCTTTTTTATTTGATACACCGGAGAATGATAAAACCGTTTCTTGGTCTCATCGTGTCTCAAACACCGAGCTGCTACGTCGAGCAGTTTAACACTCCTAAAAACCTTATCCAATGCAGAGAACCACAAAAACCTCAAAACACATTTTCAAATAATTAATTAAAATTAAATAATATTCATTTTATTTTTTCAGGGTTATTTGACAACTGCATATACTACAACAACATATTATAAAGACATTAATACACTTCAAGAAGTTTATGATAGCAAAATGAAGATAACATCAAGCATGGATGACTTGTTTGGGTCTGATATTAGTCCGTTGATGACTAGTTTACGTGAGAGAATATATCTTCAAGCTCTGGTATCCATCTCAATAGTTGAACCTATGAACGTGTTTGCAGTCGAAAGAGCTACTGATGCAAAGATAATCATCACCAAGAACTTTACATCGGAGAATGGTCAACCAAAACTTCATATAGTCAAAGAATGCCCACGTTTTTATTACCTTTCGTATATAGTTTATAAAGGATTTCCTTTTTTGCATCACATCGATAGGTTTATAGGTCACATGAATGCTGCGGGATTTCCAAAAAAATGGTACGATATAACGGAATATTCTATGTTGCTAAAATATAGAATGAGGAGAGGCGAAAGTGATCCTTTCAAAGAACTGTCCTTGGTTGACACCCAGTCAGCTTTTTATTGTCTTATTATTGGTTTGATTATATCGTTTGTAGCTTTACTGTTTGAGATTTCATATAAAAAGAAGGTAAATGTGGTCACACAAACAAAGTGTGCAAAGACAACATCAAGCAATTCGATGAACTTATCGCTAGAATTTATTATATAATATAATAAAAAAAACTACGATAGAAGATAAGAAATGTATATTGGAGATACTCCTATATATGATAGTAAGTCGTTCAGTTCCAAATATTCACGACTCAGTATATTTTTTTTATAAATGCGCTCAATTATATATTTTGTTTTTTTTAGTGCAATTCTTATTTGAAGTTATTGCTCCTTTCTGGGTGGAACACTTAAAAATAAGAAGTAAAATATATTTTTAGTGGATTCAGACGATCTCTCATGCTCTAGTTGGTAAGACGCTTGTTTTGCAGCTCAGTGATTCCTGCCGGTACACAGTTAGATTCCTGCCGGTACACAGTTTTAAAAAAAGCTTGTTTAACATTTCTCTAGTTGGTTGCAAGAGATTGCCACATGGCAATAGTCCCACCAAGTTATGCTGTATGCGATGAAAGTGTAATTCAATACGTATTGCATTAAGTATAATCTTGAAAAAAATCTTTAAACCATCAATTCTACGGAATATAGAAATAATTCTTTGAGTCATGAACATTCGGAACTAAACGACTCACATATCTGAATTGTGTTTTAACTAAACCATATTAATTTTTTAAATATTTCTAGAACGCCTTGACTTCCTTTTGTTTGTGAAATAACAATACTTATTTTTTATTTTTTTTAACCTGGCGAGTTTATTGCCATGTGGCAATCTCTTCCAACCAACTAGAAAGATGTTTTATAGGCCCTAAGTGTTAACCAGATTGGAATTCTATTTAAAAAAAATCTGGGTTCCAGCGGGGATCGAACCCGCAACCTCCGGATCGGCAGACAAGTGTCTTACCACCAGACCACGGAGGTCGTCTTATACCAGGTCTGTAAATATAAAACCGGAATTTGCTCATAAATGGCTCTAGTTATCAATGTAGTGACTGTCAAACCGCGTCATTGGCGCCTTTTTCTAGTGTTTACATTTGTCAAACACTTTTAACTCAAGTTTAATACAACTACATACCAATACAAGTTTAATACAACTACATACCATATGTTTTCATAGCGTTGAACATGTCTGTTTTTGTGCCTGAAAACTACGATTTGCGGACAACATTGATTTTCTGTTACCATTTGAAGAAAACTGCTGCAGAATCGCATCGAATGCTTGTCGAAGCTTACGGTGAGCCTGCTCTTGGTAAATCACAGTGCTTTGAGAGGTTTAAAAAATTCAAAAGTGGCGATTTTGACGTGAGAAACGAAGAACGTGGAAGACCACCGAGAAAGTTTGAAGACGCCGAATTGCAAGCTTTGTTGGATGAGGATGATGCTCAAACGCAACTACAACTCGCGGATCAATTAAATGTGACACGAGAAGCCGTCTCCATACGTTTGAAAGCCATGGGAAAGATCCAGAAGGTGGGAAAATGGGTTCCACATGAACTGAATGAAAGACAGCAGGAAAACCGAAAAACCGCTTGCGAAATGCTGCTCGCCAGGTACAAAAGAAAATCATTTCTCCATCGAATTGTGACTGGCGATGAAAAATGGATATATTTCGAGAATCTTAAGCGTAAAAGATAATGGGTAACTCCAAGCAAACCAGCGACATCGACTGCAAGGCCAAATCGCTATGAACGGAAGACAATATATACTCGTAGTATATTGATGTTTTTAAATATATAGATACAATAATTGGTGTCTATCATTTTTATGTGTATAAATAAATGAAACATATTTTTTATTTTGAGATGCCGTCTCCTATCGAAGGTTGGGCACCGTTTTTCAATTATACTCGATGGATTAGAGGTGTCGATACTAAGCCAAGAAACATGACGTGGGTAAAAACATTTAAGATTTGGATATACTGACAAATCTTCCAATATTGTTTAGTTAGATTGTGTAACAAATAGTGATTTTTTTTGTATATATAGGTAAAGATCGAAAATTGATAAAGACTATGAAAGTTGCACTATCTCGGTTACTTAATGAAAGGCACAAGATAACACAGAATTATTCAAGGATAAATAAATAAGGTAGGGGATAACGACGCGTCTTATGGTTTAACAAGCGGGAATTATTCAAGTGTTGTTCATCTGAGTCGCTCCTGCCAGCAGTCAATACAAAAAATAAAACTAAAAAAACGTTTGTTTACATAATTAAAATCTATAATGCAAAGAATATAAAAATAGTACATTTATCTTTGTTTTCTTTCACAATATTTTTTAGCACATTACTATGCGCATTTCGACACACCCTGTGTCTTCTTCAGGTGAACAAATTAAACTTACAAGTAACTGTTGTTTATACTAAATATTGTCTCAAGTATTATGAGGCATAGAGTAATAAGTGAAAACGAGTTGAAATTCATTTGATTTTTATGATCTTTTCATTTTATTTAATGGCTAATGATATAGAAATTGTAACAATTTTTGCAATTTCTACTTGTAAAAATAACTGAGATTATTGCAATCTATCTACATTATCAAAATTGTTCGCATCATTTATGCCAACTTCCTTAAATAGGCCAAAATTTAACATAAAACCTACAGTCAATAGAAACATTTCAATATTATCGTAATCAGATCAAAGGTGAATGGATGTCCAGATATACTCGTACGCTTGGTAGAAAGGCCATAAAGATGTCACAATCAGCCAGAAAGGCATAAACACGGAGACAGGTTTATGGCGGGGCTGACACCCGGAGCAGCCCATGATATAAATATAACGACATATTAATAAAGGTATTCGATGTCGAAAATTTATTATCAGCTGTTTGTTAAGCGAAATGTATATTCACCGCTATTTAACACTGGTGGAAAAGGTAACATTATTTTATTTTAAGACAAAGTACTTTAGTGTGTCAATACATGTAATGAGATAAAATAGTGACACATTTAAAAAAAATAAGACGCTTTAAATTATTTTTTAGTCTAATTAAATAAATAAAATACTATTTATTTTGTTCTCACCATTTTTTTTATAAATTGAATTCACTACCGCTTTCAACGAGCTCTGTCTTCTTCGTCAGGTGATAAAGCACAAATAAATATATTTTTGAAATTGCTAGTGAACATGATTAATAAAGCAGTGGTGAAACAAAGAAAAATAGTATTTAATTTATTATATTAAATTTTAAAATCTAACATATATGATACCATAAAATCAACAGTATGTTATATATTTTTTTAAATACAAGGTTTGCTTCAAAAACGTTTCTAAGTTAATTCTATGATTCTTCTTGTTTTGTATGAGAAATTTCTTCTTTGCTGCTTCCAGTCTTTGGAATTATGTAAATGTATTTTAAGCGAGCAGAAGGATTTTCTCTAGCATAATAGATTGCTTTTGGGCAATAGTATCGCCTTATTGTACGTTGTACAAATAAATATTTAAATAAATTAATTAATCGATTTCGAGGAACATCAAATAGCCTGTATTATAATGCTTTCTACATTCTCATATAGTGGAGCAAGCAATCTATTTAAGAGAGTCCTTATCCGGCATTTTCTCAATCTAAGCCCTTGACTGGGAAGCCGGTTATATCATTTTATCTAAAGTATTTTCGTTTGTTATATGCTTTATTATTTTATATTCTCGTTGCATTTGAGAGAACTTTTATTTCTTCCTTCTCAAGTCTTATATTTTCGATTGTATTAAATTATATCTTTTACTTTTCATGTTGTGCTATACGGTACATTTGTATTTTCACGAGTTAGCGCATCCTTGAGGAGAGTCTGTTACATAAAAGTCCTTTTATTGTTATTTTATGCACTACATTTTGAGAAATATATGTATTCTGTTGTTAATTTTTTTGGAAGATTTTGATACATTATATTTTGTTTTATAATTGTTACTGTGATATTTAAAGAACACTAAAGTGTCGTTTATTTTGTCAATAAATAAAGATGGATGGTTGTGTAGCAGGTGTTATATTTCCCTTTTACGAAAAATAAATGTAGCTTAGTTATGAGAAATCCAGTGGGTGTATTGAAATTATTGGTACTTCCTTTGTATATTCGTTCGTCCTCTTTGTGTGGAAGTATAATTCCTGAAAGGTGTGGTTACCTTTTCAAATTCTACCTCATTTATTAAGATATTTTTCCAATTATAAATATTTTTTAATGCCATGATTGATTCATAGCGTCGGGACATCATAATATCCGTCAAGTCACTCATTCGACGGCAAACAGTAGTGTGCGTTTTGAGGACGTTTTGTTTATAAGATTTCTAAAAAAACGTTTTGTTTATAAATTTATAAGACGTTTTATTTATAATTTTTTTATAAATCCTTTCATTACATTGCCCAATTTTCATACTAATAACATTGTCATTTGATACACATGTCATTTGATACACATATCTTGTTTGATGGAATAAGGGTTGTATTCGTGCATTTGGGAACTATACATAACTTGTGAATTATAACTGAACGAAAAACTTGAAACCCTATTACTGATAATGCATTGTAACATATGTTTTATGTTATGGCTGTACAATTTGTCGGGAATTGTTATATAAAAAGCTAAATCAAGCATGAATAAATGTTTTGATGGGTATTTGGAATTTCATTATTCATATCAATTATGAAAAGTTATTGCAAACAGAAAAGAAATACATAAAAGCATGCATGTATACAAGGAGTTCAAAAGGTTTTCCATAAAGAAAAGTATGACTGGAATTTTTAAGCTAAAACCAGTAAACTTGTTAATAAATTATTGAAATAAATAAGAAGTCCCTTAGTTTTTAATTGTTTCTGGAACTTTCATTTTTCATTAACTTTCTCTGAAATTCAAAGCTCTTTACTTTTTCATTGAATATACTTATTCAGAATGTTCGTTATGTGATAAAACTAATAAAATATAATATTTAGTAACTACGGTGCATATGTTAAACTTCTATAGTGTAGTGGAACTTAGTTAACTTATGGTATAAGAGACATAAAAAGAAGATTTGTGCTTTTTCTCTCAGATGTCTTCATCGTTGTCTGAATGTTATATTGATGACAACACGGACCATAAAATTGTATACTTTTAGAAGAATCGATAGTTTTTAATCAGCTTCCCTCAAAAGACTTAACTTAGATGCTTAAACGAAATTTCTCTTTGTCATCATGCTACATAAGGTAATCAAAAAGAATTAATTGAAAAATAACAAAACACAAGAGCACTGTGTTAACAACATATTTAGATATAATAACGAGTATAACAATATATTTAGATGTATTCGTATTTAAAAAAATAAAAACAATAATAAATGGCGATGGATTTGATGTACAATGTAAGAAGCGACACACCAAGACGCACGAGAGCATCCTGAAAAGAACTAAAAAAACATTTTATTTTGCATTTTCAATCCTTGAAGAAAACTTTGCTGGGTCCACCATGAGCCCCGGTTGAATTATAAGCGAACAATTTAGGGAATATGATGTTTTTTGTGAATTGGAAATTAGTACGCCGCAGTCTCAGTCATATTTGGAGCTAGTTTGTTGACCTTAAAGGAGTGTCTGAAAAGACCCTTCCGAATATCCAAGCCTTTAGGTGGAATCCCGCGTGTCTTTCTAGGATTTTTTTGAACTATTGTACTTTTTAATTGATTATTTAGTTTTTTTCTCTTTTATTTTTTTCCCGTTATTATCGATGTTTTTGAAATTACAGTTGTCTGTTTCCGTCCTTAATATTTTTTTTCGAATTTGTTGTACGCGGCTGTATTCGCCCTTCACACCTTTGAGTTGAGAGAAAACGAATAATACTGTGCAAGAGAAAATATGTTGGAAGATCCTTCTTGAAGGAGCAATGGGCTGAGATATTATACTAAGATATTGCTAATGATTAACCTAGTAAGTGATGCAAAATAGTTTCGACTTGACAAAAATACAGATTTTCAAAAGGTTTCTCAAGTTTGCACCATTCGGGGAATTTACATAATAACGTAGGCATTCATAGAAGGTTATTTGTATTGTATTGCATTTTTTTGTTATATACTGTACAACCTAGCGGACTATTTTGTAATATTCTGTACACTTTGGCGGACTATTTTGTTATATGCTGAACAACCTGGCGGACTATTTTGTTATATGCTGTATACTTTGACGGAGTATTTTGTTATATGCTGTACAACCTGGCGGACTATTTTGTTATATGCTGTACACTTTGGCGGACTATTTTGTTATATGCTGTACAACCTGGCGGACTATTTTGGTATATGCTGTACAGCCTGGCGGACTATTAGAAATGTGATAATATATTTCTGTTCTTCTAAATAGAAAGATTTTGTAGAGACTTTAAGAGAAAACTAGAAAAAAGTGCTTTTCTTGAAATCTGGGTTCTAACGGGAATTTAACCCACAACTTCTGGGCTGGAAGATAATCATCTCATCAACTAGGCCACGGCTGTCTCCTAGCGTTCGTGTAATCTGGCGTCTATAGAATTGGAATATATAATTGGAATATATAGAACATATATGTTATTAATTGGCGCTTTGCACAGCGATTTCATACCTTAAAATTGTATTGTGTTATATTTTCGTCGTATACTGTACAACCTGGTGGATTTTATGACAGGTAATGTCTTCCAACAAATCTGAAATGTAATTAAGAGGCCTTCAGTGAAAACCAAACGACACCATTATTTAAAAAAAATGGGTACCAAAGAAAATCGAACCCGTGATCGGAGATTCGGGGATTGCGGGTTCGATTAAGAGCCTCGTGTCATTTTAACAAGGCTACGAGGGGTTTCTACGAATTCTTTATCATGAAATGCGAAAACCAATTTCGGAGTTTTTGTAAATTTTAAAATCGAATAAATTTATGTATTATAAATTGGAGTTTGAATTGCATACACAGAGAAAAAGTAATAGCTAATAAATCACTCAATAAATTTATTTCTGAGTTAGTTCTACAAATATGAATATTATTTTACATTCCTCGGTAATTATTATTTAAATAAGATATTTAATGAGATCGATGGAAATACAGTTTGATAAATTGAGGTTTATTTCTCGTTTGCTTCAAAATATATTAATTTTTTGAAGTAAAGAAGATATTTCTTTCCTGCTTCAGGTAAGATATTTCTTTACAGCTTCAAATAAAATATTTTTTTAATGTTTCAAAGAAGATATATTTTTTTTTATTCAAAAGTATAATTTTTCCTTCAAAGAAGACATCTCTTCTTTATTTTACAGTTAACCTTCGTGGCCTGGTTGGTAAAACGCCTGTCTTCCAACATGGAGGGTATCGTGTTCAATTTTCATTGGCACCCAATATTTAAAAAAAAAAGGTGTGATTTTCACTCAAGTCTGGTTGACCTTTAGTTGGTTGGAAGAAATTACAAAAAGTCAATCAACTAGTCAGGTTTAACTGTATACAATGAAACTGAAGTATAACATATCAACTGAATTTAATCACTCTAAAACAAAAATATTTTTACATTATTATAAAATAGTTTGTCATTTGCCGCTGGTCATCTAAAAAAATGGGGGCAATGTTTTATATGTGGTATACAGAAAAACCTTCTTAATGTGAAAATATCTTCAAACATATCAGAAATATATTTATTATAGTTAAGGCATTAACACTGTGGAGGTTTAAAGGTATTGTGATTTGTTTTATCAAATACTGTTTATTCCACTTTATGTAACGGTACAACCCGTCCGGTTTCGATGTCTTGTTTGTCCTCCTTGATGATGAGGTGAAAACCTCGAAACCGATAAGGTTATATCGTTACATAAAGTAGAATAAACAATGTTTGATAAAACAAATTACAATATCAGAAATAAGTTTTAAAAACTTCCAATTTTTTTAATTTGCGTAAAATATAACCTTTTTACATACAAATATACAATTGCGCTATTTCAATTTCGAAGTACGTAGAAAGAACAAGGTGCTAAAGTTTCCTACCTCGACACACAACCATCACCTGTTCTACTTCCATACATATTTTTATACAACTTTACGATTTTTTGGACTTTCTATGTTTCCTTCTTTCAAATTACCATTCACTTGATCCAATCATATTGTAATTTTCTTGATCTTCCTCTCACACGCCGCTCACTCTATATTTGTTTCTATTGTCTTCAGAATGCTCATCTTCTCTGACTTAACAGACCAATCTTAAGTTCAAATTCAACTTTCATCACTTCATTTCGTATTCTGTCATACATTGCCATGTGTCCGATATGTTGAAATAACTTTCAACATATCAGAAATATGTTTAAATTATTATTTTAATTGGTATACATAAGTACAAAATAATATACTTATTTTTTTTATTTGTATACAGTGTAACCATCTAAATGGGGAAATATCTTTCAATACATCGTAAATATGTTAAAAAAGGCTTGAAAAGGAACATCATACTAAGAGCCCTAGTTTTTTTTTAATTATTGTATTTGATAAAAAAATTAATACGTTTAAAACTGGCATAATATCGATCGTTCATTAAGTGTGGCTGACCCAATCATAATCTCATTTATTCATATGACACCCTTCAACATATCCGAATAAGTAAAACGAACATGTTAAAGACCACGGCTGGAAGACACCATTATCTACTGCCCCAATAATCGAGACGTAGAGTAAAGAACCACTGAAGTAGGTACGGAACTTATAGTTCTCCTTCGTGCTTGTTTGAAATATTACAGCACATGGACAGGCAATAATACTTACACTCGTCCACCACGCTAGCATTGTATCGAGATGAACTTTTAAACTAGACTGGAACCCATCTTTATTATGATACCATAGGGAATCGAACTTGTCCCCCTCAAGTAGAAGACACGCATCCTTCCAACTAGTCACATATGTTATCATAAAATAACGGATTTTAATGACTCACTTATTCTGCATGGATGAAAAAAGGGCTTATCTTTCATGCAAAGAATTTTTTGGAAGCGATGATAATATAATATATTTTTCGGTAAACTCAAAGTAATAACACCCATACGTGTGCGTCAACACTTGAGTGTCCACTTGATTGGGAGATATGATATAACGATAATACGAAAATAATTGTTGTAAAAATTACACCTAGACGAGCGATGATAATATAGGTTGGTTTTAGATGAGCCATCATGACCATTTTAGCTTGTTCCACCGGAAATTACATGAGATAGTTATCTGTACACATTTAATTTAAAGTTTTAGGAGTCGAAAATGTGAATGACAGTTAAAAAATAAAGGTTCACATTTGGTTTCGCATTGGATTTTTTATTTTGCAATCTTACTTTAATTAAGATTGCTTTTGGTACGTAAAGTTATTGAGAGTGCCACCACTCACATACGGAATGAACTTGTTAAACGAATTTTACGATATTGGTATCTTATACGGTATATAAATTGAGAGCTGAGTTAATGAATAAACGTTATACGTATAACTGAACCACTCATAGGAAAGCATGAGAAATCATTGTTTTTATGGTTATTATTTTTACACTTTCATTTACAATCATAATTTTAATCTTGTCTTATACATTTTGTTTGATGTAATTGGTTAAACTTGTATTAAATGTAAATTAAAATGAAATAAGATTATACCATATTAAAATATCACAGATTTAAACACTAAAAAATACAAGTATTAAAGTAATGAGAATTCAATTTTTTATTTAATATGTATAATGTATATACGCTATCTGATTTTACCCGCTCCAAATTCGAATATGAAGTTTGAAGCAAAACATATGATTTGTAAAACGTGTGATGCGTAGGAAGAAAAGGATTTAACTAAAACCATATTCGAATGACAATTCATGTTCTGAAGGATACATTTTTTATGTGAAACATATCACAGTTTGACTTCCAGGAAGTTTTAACTGAATGTTGAATGTTTATTTTTTATCACATATTTAATGAAATCAGTTCATACAATCAATATCTAATAATTGACGGATTCAAAACCTTTGCATCCATCGATTCACTTACTTTATATCTCATTTTATCTAGGAAAATAATTGCGATTCCTAGTGTTTTTCTCTCCACCGGAAGAAGGATGGTTTTCCATCGCCAAGAATGATATTTTTGCAGAGTTGATTCATTTATCAATGTCACTGTCTATTGACAAACTGACTGGTATTTGTAAGCATTTAAGTGCCTTGCAAACACAGCACCGGGAACGGGTGTCACTCCTTTAAGTTTTTATAACATTTGTATGCACACCAAGTAAATATTTTGTCAGCATAAACATGTAATTTAATATCTTTTTTTTGTTGAATCGGGTAATAAAATATAGGGTGTTTTTTTAGGTGTGATAGGATTTGTTTTTGAAATAAAACACATATTAATTATTTAAATGGCCGTGTATTTAAATTCAATTGATAGGTTGTTTAATGATAATTATTGTTTGAAGATAATTTCATTCATATGTTGACAGTGGCTGGCTCTTATGTACCTTAACCGATCAGTCCAATTTTGAATCACTTTTTCAAGCATTTGGGGCTGTATATCGCCAATAACTCGTCTTATGTTGTCTTCTAATGCCTAAATCGAGTCCGGTTTATTAGCATAGACTAGCGACTTTACGTATCCCCAAATGAAATAATCTAAGGGCGTTAAATCGCAGGATCTTGGTGGCCAATTAAAAGGTCCATTTCGCGAAATTATGTTATCACCAAAAGTTTCTTTCAGTAAATTGATTGTGACGGTTGCTGTGTAGAACGTAGCGCCGTCCTGTTGAAACCACATTTCCTCCACATCCATGGCATTCAATTGGGGAAGGAAAAATTCAGTAATTATGGCTCTATAGCGATTGCCATTGGCTGTAATGGTCTGGCCGGCTTCATTTTTAAAGAAATAAGGACCAATGATTCCATCAGCCCATAAAGCACACCAAACAGTACATTTTTGTGGATGTAATGGCTGTTCGATAACCTCACGTGGATTCTCCTCGCTCCAAATGCGGCAATTCTGTTTATTAATATATCCGTTGATCCAAAAATGTGCCTCATCACTGAACAAAATTTTCCGGTAAAACAGCTCTTTGAGTTTGGACAATTGAACGCTGATTTTCAAAGTATGCCACAATAATGTCGTAGCGTTGTTGCGGTGTATATCTATTGATGATGAATTGTCAAACGTTTCTAAGTAAAAATGTCAAGGACAACTTGACAACTGGCGTCCCTACCGAGAGATATAGGAGTCTTAAATCCTTTCCCCCTTAAAAAAACACCCGTTATGTTTTAGCGGTCGATAATATATAAAAAAATATTTTTCCTAGTTTTGTTTATTTTATTCTCAGCGTCTTACGGATCGCTTTTACTTTGAGTCCTATTTCATCTTAATTTATTTTCATGTTGGTGCTTACAAGCTGCCTAAAATATTAACACTTGTATCCCTATCTAGTGTTTTGACCTGATTAACTTGATTTTCGTTGGCTTTAGCTCCCGTGTTTTCACGTGATCGATACTTCGGACATATTACTTCTTCTTTTAGGTCTGTTATGATCCTGCATCATCGTTTCCCTCTTGTGACGTCCACTGCCAGCTGTCTTTCCATCTTTTAGGAGGTCGTCCTGGAGGTCTGCTTGCTTGGGGGATACTGTCCCTGGCCATTCTTACGGCTCATGGTTCCGCCATTCTGGATACACGTTCGTTCCAGAACCTTCTTCTCTGTCGTCCCCATCTGGCAATATCTTCAACTTCGCACATCCTTCGGATTTCCGTGTTTTATCACGAAGGGTTTTGCAAGCGATACTGCTGAGTACCTTCATTTCGCTGGTTCGAAAGAGATTTTTGGTTCTGACAGTGTCAGCTCTGGACTCCAGGCTGTATATCATTATGGGTCGGACACAGGTTTTGTATATCCTCACCTTGCTTTGGATACTCATATACTTGTTTTTCCAGATAGTGTTCTTTAAACATCCGGCAATAGCTGCAGCTTTTTGTGATTGTTCATTATTGCCCATTATGCTAGCACCCAAGTATTTAAATTTTGTTACTTGTTCAATTGGTGTGTCGTTGATCGATCGCCACACTGCATCCAACTTGTTCTCTGGCTAGTCATGCATTTAGTCTTGCTGATGGAAATAGACATGTTGTATTTTTTGGAAGCAGTGTGGAATCGATGTAGCATTTGTTGCAGGAGGTCTTCCTCTGATGATGGTGGCATCGTCAGCATAGCATATGATGTTTAGCATATTGTCGCATATTGTCGCATATTACTTGCATCTATCAAATATTTTTTAAACAATTCAACCTTTAATCGATAGCATCCTGATTCATAATGTCCTAAATAATGAAAATACGCATGAGTTATTTTATGATGGAGATTCTGACGTCACGACATCAATGTGCAGTGACGTGTCAAATCTTGAAGATTTTGATATGAATCTGAAGACCGACTACAGTCTCTAGGTCCAATATAATAAGAAATTTGCAGGATTATCCAATCAGGTTATCAAATAGCATGGTTTAATATGTGTTTATATGTATAACTGTGAAAAAGAAAAACCCGTGCAAAACTTGCAATGTATGTGCTAAGCACAAGAAGTGTGTCCCAAGGAGTATGATGTATCTCTCCACAAAAGATAATGTTGGCAGAATTATTTATTTATTTATTTAACAGTTCATTGTAAATGCAATTAGGCGAGTTATTGCCAGATGACAATATCTTTCAACCAATCAGGTAAAAGTAAATAAAGCGAGTTACATGGTCGCAAAACACATTCAAAAGATTATTCATATTTTATGAAATTTAGGGACATAAACATATTAAATTAAAAGTGAGATATCATCAATCAAAGAAAAGATGGTAATATTGCTTGTGGTGTTAATAGTACTCTTAAGTAGTGCTTAAGTCTCCTTGGTGATGTTTCTCTTATTTTGACGGTCCATCGCCTTTTCCCTCCAAAAGTTCATTCTCCTAGCTCTTTTCAGGTTTACCAACACACCATTCTGCTTTCTAACGGCCCAACCACAAAAATAATTTGATGACTCGGTTATTTTGCAATCAACATTGTGGTCAACATAAGCTAATTGTTGTTGGCACGATAGGCTATACTTCGTGATCGAGTTTGATTGTCAGCCACCATGTAGATGGAAGACTCATGTGCGTACATTGGTTTATTGTGTGCAAACTGTTGCACTTCAGCAATCACAGTCTTAAAATATCAAACCCAAAGTTTCGATGGCAAGGAGATCAAATTTCCGAGACGATTGACATATTTAATTGGATGATTTCTTGCTGAGCCTTTCATTAGTTGTTTGTACATAAGTCGAATTGCCTCAAAATTTTCATATACTCGTACCTGCCACTACACCTTATTTAGGCTCTTAAATTATCGTACGCACTCTATTTTCATATACTCGTACCTGCCACTACACCTTATTTAGGCTCTTAAATTATCGTACGCACTCTATTTTCATATAGTCGTACCTGCCACTACACCTTGTTTAGGCTCTTAAATTATCGTACGCACTATATTTTCATATACTCGTACCTGCCACTACACCTTGTTTAGGCTCTTAAATTATCGTACGCACTATATTTTCATATACTCGTACCTGCCACTACACCTTGTTTAGGCTCTTAAATTATCGTACGCACTCTATTTTCATATACTCGTACCTGCCACTACACCTTGTTTAGGCTCTTAAATTATCGTACGCACTCTATTTCCAAACAAAATGATTTTTTCCTGATTTCAGAGTTCTAATGTTCACGATTCTAATGCGTGGAACGGCACGTGATAATGGTTCTTCAATGTGTTATTTAAAATTTTCACCTGAATTTCATTGTGGATGGTCATTACACTTCTCAAATAAGTCAAACTTCTCGTTTTATTTGATGTGGATTTGAAAAAAAGAAAAAACTATTTTGATCTAAGAAAGTTCATTTTATTTTCCTACATATTGTAGTACCTTGTCAGTCTAAAAAAGTAGGCTATCATAATCTTGTTGAAACCTGCTAGGAAGAACTACACACTTGTTTGATCAAGTCACTGCTCCTAGGTTTTTCAGATATGGTAAACGTTTTCATGTAGGACTTATTTATCCTTCAATTTCGACGACTTACATGGTCTAGTTAAGAAGACGCTAGTTTCCCAACCCGGAAGTTGCGGGTACAATTTCCGTTGGATACCCAGATTTTTTTTTAAAAAGCATTCCAGTCTGGTTTTCACTAAAGGCCTCTTTATCACCTTTCTGATTAGTTGGAAGATATTGCCACCAGATTATACTGTACGAATATATAATGAAAGTGTAATACATTAGTAACCTTAATTGTAAAATAATTCGCGTTAGAAGCAGAATGGTGTCTAATAAGAGTGGTGTTGGGAATAACGAGGCAGTTATAGCGACTGTTTTAAATTGGCTGCAAAAAATGACGTTTCAAATTCCATATCAGTTTACTGATAGGGAAGTGACTGGTCGGACATGTGTTGCAGGTATGTTAAATAACATTGCCAAGTTGAAAAAATAATTCAACCAAACCGAAAGTAAAATAAATAAATAACACTAAATCTTTAAAAATTGTATTAACAATTATTGTAGATAACAGAAATAAAAAAATGTGTCATATCTGAATATCTAAAGCCTACTGTATTAAATGAACGAACTGTATTAACTTCATTCAAATTTGGATGAGCGTTGATCATTGTAATATTTACGCAGCTGCAAACTACTTATAAAAAGGAAACGTTTTCCATCCCTAGCCATTGTATTCTTCAATGGCTGTTGGTAGCATTCATCAATGTCATCTTTATTGACAGCCCGATTGATTTCTGTGGACACATCTTTAGGAAAATAAATGGGATGGAATATAAGAAGGTGTGGAAATTATGTATTTCTGAATAACACGATCAACATTTAGTTGAATGATTGAACATGATTTTTGACGTATTAAAAAGGAGACATTTTAAATACAAATACAAACATATGCTAGAATAGCAAAAAAATTCTATGGTGAAGAACAGAGGGCGACTTTTTAAAATATGTACACCATATTAAACTGTTGACGGAATGTGTTATTCATATTGAAAATACTGCAATGTAATTTTACTTGTCCCGAAATATAAGTGCAGTTAGTTTTTAGGTTCTCGACAAATATAACCGTGCAAGAAATCATCCTTTTTCTATGTACGCATTTACAAAACCAATGTTATGGCTAAACACTCAGTGAAGCGCGGTTTATAAATTGAACTGATTCGAGTGACACACCGCCTAGCATTATAATAAGAATCCTCGCTACCATCCTTGAATTGGACGTACATAATAAAAAAATACCCTTCCAAAAAATACCCACTACATTTTAAATGCATATATTCTACGTCTCTCACTTACTCGCAGAGTCCAAGTCTATGCGCCATACATATATTACGAAGTCGAGAGACTTAATTAGGTACATGTTTGTCATGATGGTGATAGTTCTGCTCTTCCATATCTTTTCCAACATTGAAATCGCATTTTTTGCCATTCCAGCTCTTCTTTTCCCCTCAGCCTCGCATTCTCCATTGTTGGCAATACTGGAGCCTTAGTAAATAAAATCAGTAACCATAATTCACATTATTTGTTGGCGGTTTGTTACTGCGGTCTATTATCATAGCTAAGTTTTTGATTTATTGATTTCCGGGCCTAGGAGCTTACTCTCGAGTTCCACCTTTTTAATTAGTGTGGCAATTTTTTTTTCTTATAATGTGGCAAATCCGAAATATACTCGTATGTATGTCCGATTGTTCTGGAATTAATTAGTTGAACAAATTAAAAACAATAAAAACAAATTAAAATCATATGATTTCAAAGATATTTTATTTTTTAACATACTCGTATATGATTGAGAATAATTTTAATGCCATATTTTTACGTGCACATAAAGTAATATAAATAGCCTTTATGTCACGCTCCAATGTTCATGTTTAATTAAGGTGTTGTGAATCTTGTGGCTTCAATTCTTACACAAACTGAATTTCATACGGAAAGAGGTACAAATCGCTTTTTAAGATTCGTTACAGTGTTGTTCGAGACATCCTGAGCTGACTTGAACGTCGTTTGGTTTAAGTTGTTTGATTATCAGTCACTCTCTCTTGTACATTTATAAATATCATCACACCGTGTATCTTGCGGAGTAGGCAGAGAAAACAGATCTCCAAAGTTTTTTTATCCAAGCATACAACTTTCGCCTCCTCCACATTCATATATGTCGTCATGCACAATCTTATATAATTGATACTTCTCACTTTACTTTCTTTCAAAATCCATTTTCCTCGATCTACCTCTTTCACGCACACCTTGCACTTCTGAATTGTATACTCGCTTATTCATTATTTCATTCTCTCCTTTAATTAAAAATCTGGGTTCCAGCGAAATTTGAAGTCGCAACCTCCGGGTTGGGAGACAAGTGTCTCATCAACTAGACCACGGAGGTCGTGGTTACTTATGCTTGCATTATAAAATTGTTTACTTTGGTCTTTCATTATCCATCAATTGACGCTTTATAAACTCATTAGTGAGGAATAAATATAAATGGGTATTTCTTCCGTTCGTACAAATTGTTTTGTATGTCTAGATAATTTTTTTTTTAACAAAATTTGACCATAAATGCGCTTAATGAAACTAGTGTTAAAATAATGAACTGCGAGTATTAACGAAGACAATACAAGGTCTTGAGGCGGACAAGGAGTATCTCATAACATAATACTTATATTGTTTGGATTGTTCGTTTTGTCTTGCATTACAGTTGTGTAATAATACAACATTGTTCCACGCGGTAATTGCTTTTGATAAAATATCTATCGTGTTGATTCACACTTCTGTCACAGAAGTAATTTTTTACAAATTACTTACCCATTGCGTCGCACGAACATTAAATGTGGACATTAAGGTTGTAAAACATAAATGCCCCATCAATTTATAAGTATTTTAATCTTGCGGAATACTGCATAAGGTGCTAAAATTGTTTAAGAATACGAGTTTTCCGAATAAGTACCCATTGGCTGTCTGGGTAATTTAGAATATTTAGATTAAATCCAAAGTTTAGTATTCAATATTTACAGAATCTTACCAATCTATTGTGTACTAGAATGTGAATGGCCGCGCGGCAACGTACTGGACTTCCGTGCGGAAAGTTGTCGGCTCGAATCCCGCACTGTACTACTTACTCCCCTCGAACGACACAGGTACTTTTTCCGCCTAGTGTTCGAGGGTATAAGGATACATATGACTTCGGTCATATATATCCTTTAAAAAACAAGAATGTTACTTATTCGCAATCAAAGCATTGATTTGGCAGTTATCAATGACAATCGGCCTTTCAGAGCTGACATCATCTTCGAGTGTTGTATAACCATTGCGGAATTTTTAAAACCACGTTTGATACACACGATCGCTTACTGCATAGTCGTTATATACTACACACATATTTTTTTGGATTATGTTGCATTTTTTTCTTTGCAGTAGTAAAATGACTTTGGAACCAGTTACAAACCAAAGTTAGCTCGCTTCGTCCTTAGCATGTTTTTAAAAGCACCTGAAAAAAAAACTGTGCTGGGCTGTTCGAACTCCAGGCCTTAAGACACTTCATAAGAAAAAAAATGCGCTGGGAGTCATTTCCCTTTCCCGTGATGTAGGACCATAAGTCCGTCGTCACTACTATTCTTTTCACACTCAGGTGTGTCGCCACCGGAGGAGTCTTTTTGGGCAGTTCCTTCTTCGTCACTATGTGACGTCGCGGTCATAAAAAAAAGAAATTTTCGATTCCCTAGAGTGGATCGCGTTGTATCGAGACTTATTTTGTCCTCGATAACATTGTGCGTGGAGGTGGGATCGAACTGAACTATTTATCCATCTTTATGAATATATACATCATAAAAGTTAGATATCATCAAAGAGAAATGAAGGGCTGGTTGAGAGGAAAGAAAAGTCAGGAGTGAAACACGTTATATTACTGACTAGAAATTCAGAGTTTTTTCAGTCGCTTCTAAAAGCATGCCAAGGATGAAGCGAGTCTGTAATTGGTTTCAGGGTGTCACTGCATGGACAGTAAAGGATGGCGTAAAAAAGAAGAGCGATGAACTGAGAAGGGATCACCTAATGGGATGACTCCATTGTAACTTTCGAATCTGTATCCGAGGGATATTCCTTCGGAGATGAGAACTTTAAAGTTTATTTCTTCTTTAACTAATAAATTGATTGTGTCAAATCGATTCAATACGGTGGAGTATTATGAACGTTCCTTTAATGGAAATATAAATAGATCTGAGAAATGGTATAACTCATTATCAGTAAATAATGCATTGCTTTACGCTCTGCATGACAACATATACCAATCTATATATTTATACCACCAAGTTACATTGGTCCAAATCCCGTAAGTCCGAATGTTTAATTAAATCCTTCGTTGGGGCAATAAAACTTCTGAAGAATCGTTAGTTAAGGGTTAAAAGCCAATCAACTTTTATCTGAGTTAAATTAAGTTTTATTTTATCTGCTCAATACAATAAAATCTTTCTAAAACCTTAATATTTTTTCTAACACATATCCGTGAGTGAGATGAACATACCGTGACTTAGAGGAAACTATACTTATTAGAAAATATAAAAAGTTTTGCTGAAATAGAAAATATTTCATAATGCCATCTATATCTATTGCAAATAAAAATCAAAGTAAAAAATCATATGTTTTCATATATGGCATTTACCGTTAATGAGGGAAGGTTGTTAAATAAAGTTGAATATCTGAATTAAAGTAAAGTATAGATATTGTTAAAATTAATATCGCACGAATGTCACAATTTCATTTAAAAGAAGGAAAATCCTATAAAAATTAAATGACAAACATATTTACATTTTGCCTACGGAGAATTTTTTTGTAACTTCTCAATTTTAAACATTTCTTAATATTAAAAAAAACCGCCACATTCTCTACCGACTCAAGTTGACATATTTTGAGGAAAGAGGTAGATAGGCGTGGCCGGCACGTTATCTCTCCATACGCGCTGTAACTTGTGCAGGTTAGTTTGGAATGTCTCTATTGTACCTTAGTGGTACAACAGAGACATTCCAAAAAGACGAAGTTTGAAATCAATCCTTTCGCGACACATTCACCACAGTTAACGTTTTTAATTTACATATACGAGTATATTTTCTTAATTTATAATGTTGCTTATTTTTTTCTCAATCCATGCGTATATTTGGTGAAATTCATCGAACCACGCTTCTTTTCGTCTCTTTATAAAATACGTTTTAAAACCATCAGTTATTAATCTTCTTCGAGAGAATCTTTATGTCAAAAAAATAAACTACCAAAGCAATTAAAACTGTTATTCATATTATTAAATGTGTCAGTTATTTACACCGAAGAACTTTATTTCAAATAACAAAATTATATTAAAAACACATTTTTCAAGTCATGTGGTTTTTTAAAATCCATAAGAAGAAAAAAGGAAAGTACGAGTATTAATAATTGACAACACATTTTTTTACTTGTTATATTGATATTTGTTTTCCTGTAAAAAAAAATATTTATAAACTAGTGAAAAAAATATTGACTAGAATCTTATATGGTACAAAACTTTCAGGCATTAGACAAACGTTCTACCAGTAGGCAACGTAACTATCTTCGTATTCTGAGAATTTAAGATTTTTTTCTTTATTATAATTTTAGGAAAGTATTTTTTTTTAAATATAGAGCTTACTTAAAGTAATCAATCAACAAATGTAACGTTTTTTGGGCTGGTGAGATTAAAATATTAAAGAATATAATTGATTTCAACAATCTTCAGTGCGTTGAAAACAACGATTTCAGATAACTTATTGTAGCAATTAATAACTGAACAAAATAAACGAAGTAATTTATCTTACTTTAATTTCATTTCGAATAGGGTTTGAAACTGATTTATCATTCAAGTTCACAAAAACGTTATCTGTCAAAACATAATTTAGAAAAGATGAAAAGTGCAGGAAACGATTTTTTTTAATTGGTAAATTACATATAGAAAACATTTGCCTCACTCCTTTTGTTACGTGCCTGAAACATTGGCAAATATTCCTGCCCTTTCAGCAACCGTACGTAGTCTATAGCCGCAGCTTGTTGCAATTCAGTTTCTCCTGATCTTTCAGCGGGAAAACACGCAAATTCCGTTGCCTCTTGGGCTTCGATGTACGAAAAACGTACGAGATTTTGCTTGCAAAAAACGTGGCGTTGTTTTCATTTGTCGAATTATACTTTTCAATACTTGTTTTGAAACAAATTGTGTTCATTTTAAATGTGTTAAATATGAAAAAAATACACTTTTTCAAACATAATATGTAAAACTTGAAAGTTGTGAAATATTAATTTAGTTTATGCACATTTTTATCTGTTTAGTGTAAATGTGCAGACATAAGTTTTAGTTAGTGTTGTTATTTCAGATCGATTTTAATAGAAACTGTTTTGTTATCGCCATCATCCAGCAATTTCGAGATAAGGTAGGATTTGATTTTTTTAGAAAATAAAAAGATTAACTCTTTATTTCCTTTATACAGTTCAATTTGATTCGTAAAAAGTTATCATAAAATGGATAAATCATTTATGATAAATTTTCAACAGTTTATTTTATTAATTAAATAATCTGAATTATGTTACTAAAAAAATCAATAGAAATCACTTGATTTTTTTAAATGAACCAAATAAATTAAATCGTAACGTTACTTTTTATACGTTGAAATTGAATAATTATTAAATTTATAATGTTACAACAAATCAACTTTTAAGTATTACCATTAAAATACTGAACCATATTTTTTGAATGATGAATTCATTATTTGATTATAACATACAATATATTTGATAACATCATTTCTTAAACAATATTAGTTGATACAAAGCGTTTCTATATGTTTTTAGGCCATTTAAATATTCAACTGATGAATATTTAAAAATGTTATAATCTATCTACATATGGAAAAGTTCATCGTTGAAAGAATAAACGCAACTTTAATAATAAATTGAATCTGTCACGTGAAAGTTAGACGAAAAAAACATGCTTTATAGTCTCACCATCCAAACCACACTCATAGCCGGGATCCTCTACAAAATCCATTCTATAAATGTGATTAACCGCCAGACAGTGGCCCATCCGCAAGTGACACTTACTCGTATATGTTGTTTATTATTATTATATGAAATCACGTCGAAATGGATGAACTACTGAGTTGATTTATATCTATGGTCTTGATATTATTTCATTGAATTATTAAACTTTCGTTTCTACAAAGTGGCTTACAGTGTTCCCGAATTTTGTCCCATTCACACTTGTTACCAATATTCATAGAGTTTTATAAGCTTTAGAATAAACTCGAATCGATATAATAAGATCTAACATGTAACAATAACGAACAATTTAAGCTTAAAAAAATCTAAAAATTATATGCACTTGTTGAATATACGAATTATCGTCCATTGCGGGAAAAATGCCATTCTATTTATTTTAAATTGGACAAGGGTTTCTTCTTGATAAATTCATTTTGTATTAAACTAATTTGTTTTTTTCTCTTGTCCTTGCATGTTAAAATAATATATAAATACACATTACGGTTACAATCAAAATGTTCTTATATCATTTCTAATCACCTCCGAAAAACGAAAATAAAAAATATTCCCTATGGTACTAAATCAGTTTTATATTAGGTCCTTACATATGAAATTGGCGTTTTGCCGTACTGGCAACTTTGATCTCAAATATCTTCTCTTTGGTTAAGAATTCCAAATTAAAATTTATACAGCTATTTACTCAAGTATTTGTGTTTCGAAAATTATAATTCATTTGTTTTTTTCTCAATTGTTTTTTTTCTTTGCGTCACTCAGTTTACAAAATGGAAAACTTGAAATATCGCGTTATTTACGAGTACGAGTTCCACCGTGGCACCAGTGCTGCAGAAACGGCTCGAAGGATTAATGATGTGTATGGCGACGGTGCCGCAAAAGAAAACACAGTGCGTTTTTGGTTCCAACGTTTTCGTTCTGGAAATTTCGACCTGCAGAATAAGCCCCGTGGACGGCCGGAGACCAAAGTTGATAATGAAGAATTGAAGGCTATTGTGGAAGCGGATCCATCGCAAACCACGTCCAAGTTAGCTGCAGGCTGCGGTGTTAGTGATAAAACTGTTTTAACCCACTTGAAGCAAATTGGGAAGGTGAAAAAGCTTGAAAGGTGGGTACCTCACGAATTGAGTGAAGCAAATCAACAAACGCGCGTTGACTGCTGCGTTGCATTACTCAACCGGCACAATAATGAAGGGATTTTGAATCGAATCATTACCTGTGATGAAAAGTGGATCCTGTATGATAATCGGAAGCGCTCATCGCAATGGCTGAACCCTGCCGAACCAGCCAAACCATGCCCCAAGCGAAAATTGACTCCAAAAAAGTTACTTGTGAGCGTTTGGTGGACTAGTGCTGGTGTCGTTCACTACAGCTTTCTTAAATCTGGCCAGACGATTACGGCAGATGTCTATTGTCAGCAACTGCAAACCATGATGGAAAAGCTAGCTGCTAAACAACCGAGGCTGGTTAATCGCTCTAGGCCACTGCTGCTTCATGATAACGCTAGACCACACACTGCACAACAGACGGCTACCAAATTAGAAGAGCTTCAATTGGAATGTCTAAGACATCCACCGTACTCTCCGGACCTTGCCCCAACAGATTACTATTTTTTTCGAAATTTGGATAACTCCTTGCAAGGGAAAAAATTCAACTCCGATGGGGCAGTCCAAACCGACTTCAAAGATTTTATTGATTCCCGTCCGAATGGTTTTTTTAGTAAAGGGATCGATGAACTACCTATGAGATGGCAAAAGTGCATAGATAGCAATGGTACATACTTTGATTAAATAAATATATTATATTAAAAAAAAAATCAACTTTATGTTCCTCCCAAACAAAACGCCAATTTCATATGTAAGGACCTAATATATGGTTTCTAGTTTAGGCGTTAACATTGTGGATATTTTGTTGTGCTCGCCTGATGATGATATGAACACCTTGAAACCGGTAGGGTTATATCCTTATGTTATGTGGAATAAACAGTGTTTCATAAACAAATCACGATTTTTTTATTCAATGATACTATTGTGCACTATCGGTTGTCCATCGAAAATCATCTTATTTCTTGACACAATTTTTTAAGCTTGTTCCAAATCAATACATACGACCTCCGTGATCTCTTTGGTAAGAGGCTGATCTCCCACAAGTGGGTTTTGGGTTTCATTCTCGATTGTGCCCACAAAAATTAGTACCTGTTTAGTTGAAAGTTCGTTTGATAACAATACTCCAACACGTTTGATTTGTGCAAATCTTGTTGTCTTTTCACGTGGAATAGTGTGTGCTATGGCAAAATACGTTACTTGATTACTCAAGTGATTCTTATCACAAAAGATTGATTTTTGGGGACCAAGACAATATTTTCGTGACCGCGCTCTTCAATATGTCTGCATTTTCAATCCGGATACATTGAAGGAAAAAAGAGTAAAATTCTATAAAAAATAATCGATACCAATATTGTAAAACATTAGAAAACTTAGTAAGATATTAATATAATTGCAGCATACCATCACTGCCATCTATGGAGTGTTGATGATAGAAACATATTATATTAACAATGCCCTCTTTATATAGATGAGTTAAAATGTTCTTTGTAAACTGTATGCCAATTCTCACTAACAAAGATCCAAAATATATTTTTATTTATCATATCAAATTAAAACAGTTATTATTCGTGCTTTGAATTTATTCGGATATATTGCCTGTTAGATTGAAATTCGGATATATTGCCTATTAATTGGTTATATTGAATGATGAAGAAATGAACTCTTCTGGCTTTGTTGTATCTCTAAATATCCACTCGAACATATCTCTTCTTTACTGATCACGTTTTAATAAAGTCTTGTATAGAAAGTGTGCAATCGTCTGATCTGTATTTCAGATATTACTTTTCTTTGTTAAGATGCTCTCGTATTTTCCATCGAGAGAGTGAATACACAAAATGCTCGAAACGCTTGTTCATTAGTTCATCATTTCGGAGAATTTGTACGAAGTGGTATATTGAGATAATTTGTATATAAAAATTAGTTATGGTAGACTATAAACAAATGCTAGAAATTAATTGGGAACATGGAAGAAGTTAAAGGTAAGAAAATGGAAGTCAATTACTGAAGAAACATGACATATGGGAAGTAGGAGATATAGAAGAGTGTGATGAGATGTAAGAATGTAGAAAATGTATGATATAAAGAAAAAAATGTGGATGTGGAGATTTCTCGCCTCTGTTTATCCTAATATAGTTGTAGATAAAGCTTTAAAGAAATTAAATATTATTCTGCTGTTTTCTTTAACAAAACGATTCGCTAGTTCACTAGGTGGAAATTACCCGAATGATTTACAATAATAATAAAATAACAATACACCATATATAGCACCGTTTAGAGAGAAAACTCTCCTTAAGGGCGCTTCAAATCGGGACTCGAATCCACTATAACTTATCTTTAAGTGTTTTCTAAACATGCATACGCCAGCCATATCTATAACACTAAGAAGCAGATCATTCCACACAACAGGACTAGCAACGGAAAAAACTCTATCATAACACCCCGCCCTGTTGGATCGATTTAGAATAATTAATTAAAAAATTAATAAAAATTGAACCTGAAATTTTTACTTCTTTTCGAATGAACATCTGTCAGGTACAAAATTGAAAAATAAAACGGAGATATTTTATTAAGGGACTTGAATTCACAGAAACAAAGTTTGAAATCAATTCACTCACGACCCTTGAGTAAATGTGGACTTTTTAGAAGCGGGCTTATATTATAATATAATATCTAAATTTATGAATTTTATATATCAATCTACCAGATGCAGCTGATTTAACACTTTAATATAAAAGAAATCTACACAATAAACTGAAATTAAAGTGACGAGTTTGTATCGCTTTATAAACGCATTAACAGATTGTTCGACAATGCGCTTTTAAAATTAAACAGGGCTGTGACTTTAATTATAAGCAAGTCACTTTAATACATTTTTTCACATATACATAAGCATTCAAGCATGCTGTTTAAAAACTGACTTCCGTGAATTAGATACAAAATCTATTAAAAATGAAAATAAACCATCAAGTTTTAAAAAATATGGTTTTTGCATTACGCATTCGATGTAAACCTAAACCTTTAGGTTTATTGCCATTTGGAAATATCTTACAATCATGTAAACACTGTTAAACAAGCCTAAGTGAAAATCAAATCGAAGCCTTTTTTTAAGAAAAGGGTACACCGGGACTCTAGTCTGCAATTTTCGGATTGAAAGACAAATGTCTTTTTTCAAAACTCAAGTTTTTCTCGAGAATGTTAATAAAAAGTTTTCACTGAAACTATTTTCTTTTATCAATAATACGTATTTCAAAGCTATTATTAGAATTATTTATTTTGAGAAATATTATGGATTTAAGTAAAGTTTTATTAGCGGACTTATATTATAATATTTATATTTGGTCATTTTATCATGGAAAATTGATTTAAAGTTATGGCAATTGTTTTACACATTTAAATTAACTATGTACCAGTTTTGTTTATTTATTTGAAAATTTCAATAAAATAACATAAGCGATTTTTTAATTTTATTAATAACCCCATAAAACAACGCCAATTTTGTTAGTATCCAAAGTGTTTTATTTCGCGAAAAATGCTGTACGTCAATGTCAATTTTTTTGGTTATTCAATATCTATGACTCATCGTCTCATCTGTCATATTCTTTTCGTTTTTTGCTCAAATTACCCACACATTGCAGCTATTATTCACTTGGTTATCTTAAATTGGTTTCACAAGCAAAATTGTTTTAGGAAATATCACATCATTTACATATCATTCTTTATAGAAAAACGATTTCGCAAATTTATCATTTTACATTACAGACCTCCCTAGTCTGTTGGTAAAACGGTTGTTTTACATAAAAGGCGTTATAATAGATTTCCGCCCATGGTTTTCAAGTTCGATAATTTTCATATACATGGGTTTGATGTATCATTCTAGCTGATTGAAAAGAAAATACTTCATTGCGAAAAGTCCACCTAAAAAAAGAAAAATAAAACTTTTGTTTTATTTTAAAACCAGATACATGTTCCCAAGAGTCTAAAAATATTACGAGCATACGAGTCATCATCCTGTCGTGTAGTACATGACTGAGCATCGTGACTCCCATGATAGCCTCCGACGATTGCTCTTCATCCATCCCTGCACTCCGTGGCTCGAAGGGCTCTTGTTAAGGGTAGTCCAGTTGCATGTCTCACTTGGTTAGTCCAACGCATTGGGATTCTTCCTTCGTCCTTTTACACCTCCAGTATTCACAAACCTCTCCAAACTGTCTCCTTGGCTACGAGCAATATACGCAAAGAATCGGAGGAATCGTCGAAGGCATATTGTTGTATTCGTCGAGGACTCCTCGAATTATATAAGTACCTGAGCCAAATTAAATATTTTTTTATGGATGCTTTCTAAACGGAGTAAGAAAATGTAATAAATGACTCGGCGAAATGTAAATTTTTCAAAACAAGCCCCATTTGAATTATTATCCTACAGTAATTATTTAATTATCATATCTGTCCAAACATTAAAAGTAGTATTACCGGTGCATGTGGTATTTTAGATAAGTGAATTTTAGTAATATTTTAAAAGCCCTTTGCTCAAATACCACGTCTGTAAATATAAAACCGGAATTTTATCATAGATGGCTCTAGTTGTTAATGTAGTGACTGTCAAACCGCGTCATTGGCGCCTTTTTCTTGTATTCCAGAAAGTAAGTGTACTGACATATCCAGAAAGTAAGTGTACTGAATTTTTGTAGGTTACAATTTTTTTTATTTAAACAAAAAAATTACGTGGTTACCGTAGTACATATGTAAGCTATTTTTCGACATAGTCGCCATTCCTCTCAATGCAGGTGGTGAAGCGGGGTATCAACTTTTTGATGCCTTCCTCGAAGTAGTTTCCCGCCAACCCCTCCGTCCACTTCTCCACCTCTTCCTTTACCTCCTCGTCGGTTGAAAACCTTTTTCCACCCATGTGCAGCTTCAGGGAGGTAAAGAGATAGTAATCTGAAGGTGCTAGGTCAGGGGGATGCGCGGGATGGTTCAGGACATCCTATTTAAACGAGGCGAGCAGTTCCGTCTGGCATTGTCGTGCAACAGGCAGACTCCCTTTGTCAGCATGCCTCTCCTCTTGTTCTGAATCGCCCTCCGCAATTTTTTTAGGGTCTCACAGTATCTTGTAGAGTTGATGGTCTCCCCTTGAGGCATATATTCAATTAAAATTATGCCTTGACAGTCCCAAAACACGGATGCCATGATTTTCTTGGCTGAAATTGTGGTTTTGAACTTTTCGGCGGAGGGTGAAGAGGTGTGACGCCACTGTTGAGACTGCCTTTTGATTTCAGGCGTGTAGTGTGCAACCCAAGTTTCATCTCCAGTAACGATGGAGCGGAGAAATTCATCTCCATGGAGTTTGCAGCGCCTCAAAAACTCTTGCCCGGCCTCCACTCGATTCAACTTGGCGGTAGATTCGATTGACATTTTTCACGAAACGTGTTGTCGCGTCGACACTTCTCAACGTACTGACCTCGAACCGGTCTCGTTGCGGAGGGGAAGGGTCAGGCTACAGGGAAGTGTAGCCAACATGTCGAAAATAAAATCCATCCGGTCGTGAGAGCCTCAGTACACTTACTTTCTGGATACGCCTCGTATGTTTTCATAGCGTTGAACATGTCTGTTTTTGTGCCTGAAAACTACGATTTGCAGACAGCATTGATTTTTTGTTACCATTTGAAGAAAACTGCTGCAGAAGCGCATCGAATGCTTGTCGAAGCTTACGGTGAGCATGTTCTTGGTAAATCACAGTGCTTTGAGTGGTTTCAAAAATTCAAAAGTGGCGATTTTGACGTGAGAAACGAAGAACGTGGAAGACCACCGAGAAAGTTTGAAGACGCCGAATTGCAAGCTTTGTTGGATGAGGATGATGCTCAAACGGAACTACAACTCGCGGATTAATTAAATGTGACACGAGAAGCCGTATCCATACGTTTGAAAGCCATGGGAAAGATCTCGAAGGTGGAAAAATGGGTTCCACATGAACTGAATGAAAGACACCTAGATAAGTGACTTAAACCTTCTAGTTTTAAGACAATAGCAATGGGAAAAGCTTTTTTTTTCTTTCTCTGATCATAAGTTAGATTTATGATACTCGTACGAGTATGCTATCATCAGGACTGCCACTCTTCAGATATTGGCTACCAGTTATCTTTTCATCATTTTGAAGGGTTTCTTGGAGGATCACTGTCAGCGTGTATTCGAGGAATTACCACGTAGGGAACCCTTGTGTAATGCATTATTTCCATATGGCCTCTCTAGTGTCTTCTGCGATTTCTACCTCATTTCACAATATCATCTATATCAAATATGTCTCGGATACAGGAGTTAAATCTATCCGCCATAGAAATAATATGGATAATTTTGAAAATTATTTTATATCATCAATCATCTAATTCACGTGATTGCTTTTCTGTGAAACGTTCCTTATTGATGTGTATTGAGCTTTTTTCCGTATGCTATGATTTAAATATATTTCCATACGTGGAATGCTGCTATGGGCCTTTTGAGTCCTGATCTGGTGTGATTGTTTGTGTAGTAGTATGCATGCGCTTATTTCTGATTGTAATTAAGAATGAGTCACGCTAATGTTTTAATATTTAAAGATATGCATGATCACGCGGTAACGCACTGGACTTCCATGCGGAAAGTCGCCGGTTCGAACCCAGTGCTCTGCTACTCCACTCGAATGACACAGGCATATCCATTTAAAAAAAAACATCTAAAAATTTTGTATTGATACGCACTCTAAATATTAATTTATATGTTTTTAATATTGTAAAAAGAACCATAATAATCGCCAACCTCTAAAGAGGGGAGGACTTTAATTAAATAGAAGAAGAATTGCAGTGGCTGATACAATTCTTTATATAATTTCTAAAGTTAGTTCATAGGAAAATATACTCGTACTTTGGTTATCCCAGAAAGAGTTATAGTGGTAATGTAAGGGGGATCTGGGACTGTACTGAATGGATGTGGAAGAGTTGGCCAGAGACTGAGATAGATCCAGAACAACGAGACTGAAATCATGTCCTGAAAGAAGATTGGGAAGACTGTGGTGCCGAAAAATTACATTTCTAATGCTATTTAATTATAACTTTGTTTCTGCCGCACAAATTTGAACATCCGATTCAAATTTGTGCGGCCTGTAAAATAAGATTCTTGCGTTTTTTCGTCACACTGAATTGATGATTGATTTTATGTGGCGTTCATTAGTATTTTCTTTCCCTTTTCCTGCCCGAAAACCGTTTCATATAAGTTTATTTACGTTTATATATTGTAAGATTGCAAAAAAATCTATACATCTAAACATTTTTATAAGAAATTGTTTTGTGTTACATTTTCTTTATATACAGAACTCGTATATAAGAATACAAAGAACATCTATACCATTGAACATTTTTATAATAACATAAATTGCATTGTAGTATTCTGGCGAGTTTTGTGCCCATCCCGATCTCTTTCAACCTTAAGTGAAAACCTCTTTATGCGCTGCCTTCAACATGCCTCAGGACTGGGAGGGATAGAGACAGGTGGTGCGCCAAGTTCTAGATATAGCAGAGGAATAAGACGCTCAGAATTGTGCACGAGGTGAAGTAGTGAAAACCAGGCTGAAATTATTTTTTTACATAAATTTGTTTCTTACGGGAATCGAATCCTAAACTCCTAAGTCAGAAGTCACCCGTCTAATCAACTAAGCTATGGAAGCCGTCGAAGATACAGGAAAAATATCACTTTTATATGTAAATTATATTTAAATTAAATCATTACGTAGAAACGCGAAAGATTTTCGTTAATTTTTATAAACATTTTTTAACAGGTGAGACTGTGAGAATTTCTGTGGCCTAGTTAGTAAGATGCTGTCACCCCCCACGAGCTTTCCAATTCAATATTAATAGTATAAAAAAAATGTTCCCAACCCGGTTGAAGAGTTCGTTTGGTTATAATAATCGCACGCGATATACGTGTGCAAGTGTTGTTGCCTCTCCACATGCGGTAGTGTTTCCAACACGCACAATGACGAACTGTGAGCCGCCTATTCCAGTTGTTCTTGATTCGTAAGTTCAATTGCTGGACACGAAGACAGTATTGTCTCCAGGCCATGCTCTCAATATATACGCATCATCAATCCGGATATTAGTATTAGAGATATGGGTGGCGTGTGCATCTTTACGAATCACTTAAAGACAATCCTTTTTAGGAAGTGTTACCAAAATTTATGATATTTTATAAATGAATACTACATAATACATATCACTGAACCTCGAATGTGTTCGTATCACATATCGCAAGATCATTAAAGGTTTATTTGTAATTCGTCTTCCATGGGTACATTTTCTGCGATTTTCTTACCAAACATGTTTTTCTGAAATTGCGGAGAAATAGCATACCCAATCTAATGCGTGCGAAATCCCAACCCAATCTAATACCCAACCCAATCTAATGCGTACCCAATCTAATGACTGCAGCAACTACCTTCGTATCCTTACACTCCACGTATGTGTATATTTTAATTTTGTAACATTTTAAATCTGCCAACAATAGTGGGTTCAAATCCTGAATTGGAGCACTCTTGAGGGAAGTTTGCTCTCTTAACGGCGCTTTATAAATTGTGCTTTAATTATTCTTATTATAACCTTGAAGGCTCGATTACTCTTCAATATATCCGCATCATCAATACGAATATGTTGAGGGGGAACTATGGAAATGAACGAAAGGTAGAATGTAGGTTGGATTTATTTCGAGGACATTAATTCAAACAGTGCCAATATGTCCAATTTTTCGAAGAGGGCCGTCTGATTTGCTGAACCTATTCACCGGAAAGTCTGCGTGTGGAACTTAGCACGGCGGATAATTTGGTGGCTTCTAGCCCGCGGGTATGTTAATTAAATTCGGATGGGAGATAGGTGGAGTACTTATTTTTAGGACTGTCTTATTGTTGTGATCGATAAGATAATTTTCCAGTTATTCAGAATAGTAATTCGTTTGGCGATTTTGATTTGACGTTCATGATCTAGTTGGTAAGGCGGTTGTCTTTCGGTTTGATTTTCGATGTAACCTAAAAAGTCAAATTGAAGTACATAATACTAAAGGCCTGATTTAAGAGTTCGTCGAACAATACTACTCAAATTGCAGTAGTATTGCCAAAGCATGTAATGATCATGACGACCTCCATAGTATTGTTGGGACGATGCCTGTCTTCCAGCCCGGGGGTTGCGGGTTCAATTCTCTTTTGGAGTTCAGATATTAAAAAATTATTCCAGCCATGTTTTAACTATAGGTCCCTTACACCTTGCTAGAAGAAATTGCCGTATGGTAATAAGCCCACCATGTTCAACTGTATATAATTAATTTGTAATGCAATACAATGATGAACTACGAATTATTTGTCCACTTCGATGGTTCTTAACCGGAAGGTACGACTAATGAGACTGAATACAATGTTATCTTCAGGTCACACTCTTTAAGATGTTAAAAAATAAACCAAATTAACACCCACGTTAGTTGAAGTGGTAATTATAACAACATGAGAAGGCTGTGGTAAGAAAAAACATTTTCCCGACAAAAAAATTCGAGTAGCGTATTGAATCTAATCATGCGTCTGTTTTAATACCCACCGCGTCTATTAACGTAAGTCATAGCCCTTAAAAATATTATCAAATTAAGGGGAAAATGATAAAGACTTTACAAATAATAATTTCTTAACATTATCGACAAAATTTAATGAACATTTCTTGGAAATATTTTTCTTATAACATTCAATCTCGTACACTTAAACTTGATTCTAATGGAGTTTGTTATCTCCAAGGGCTTATCAATTTTTGGAATTGAAAAACAATTATTTCTCTTATATTGTACAAAAAATATATTTATAGCTTAAGATATGGTTTATAAAAACGATCTACTCACAGTGGTCGTACAATATTTTTTTAAAGAATAGATATGATTGAAGTCATAGGTATTCTTATACCCTTAAACACTAGGCGGAAAAAGTGCCTGTGTCGTTCGAAGCGAGTAGCACAGCGCGGGGTTCGAACCGACGACCTTCCGCACCGAAGTCCAGTGCGTTACCGCGCGGACATGCACCTCTATAGATTGGCCCAGACCTTTTGATAATATCAGATTTAAATAGCATATGAATCATGTGAAACTTATATAAACATGTAATATATATGAATCATGTGAAACTTATATAAACATGTATATGAATCATGTGAAACTTATATGAGTGTATATTTTCTTCTTCTTGTATTGCTTTGATTTTGCTATCAATTAACAAAATTGTTAGTGTTATTATATAATATATTTGAGGATTTGTTTTCCACTTTGAAATGTTTTCCGGGGTATTTGCCATGTTGATTTTGCTTAAATTAATGCTAACGTTTCGAAGGCGTTGCATCCTCAAATTGACATAAACAAATATAATGACCATCCTTAATATTTGAATATGTAATGATTTTTTAAAATCTCATCTGAGGATGAAGATTGCAATGCCTTCGAAACGTTGTCCATCAACTCCAGAAACTCCGATAAGCATTTTAAGTTAGTAGATATCGCTTGTATATAATAAATATCTTTACCTTCATTATTGCAGTTTTACGTTTTTTACAATACGTTCTAATCTTGCAAAGTTAAAAATATAACACATCTGTTTTCCATAGCCAATTTTTAATCTTTTTTGATATTTTATTCAGGAACTCAACATTACTATAAGTTATGTATTATATTTAAAATTAAACCAATAAGTAAGATAATTAGAAATATAAACAATCGGCCAAACAGAAATAAAACATAAACAATCCAAACGAAACCAACTCAAGTCATAAAAGAGATCTCCGAATCTCGACTCAGGTTAAGGTCGAGCTCTGCGAATACTTTGACTAGAACTCTGCGAATACTCCCCGCAGAGTTGGCAAACCCAAATATTTCGACATAACGTTTCAGGTAGTGGGATCTCTTCTATGGAAGTCTCCCGTCCTCCCTGAGGCAAATCTCTGAATTGCCGAAGTTCTCGGTAGACTTGGTCTTTGTATATATTGTGTAAGTTAGTATGATGAGATAGTTAGGAAGCGCTTTTGAGGTAATCTTAATGATAAGGAAACGGGGCTATAGCAAATAAATTTGCAGCGTGTGATATATTGGGCGAGGAAGATAATGGGAAGAGAGAGGAAATAGGAAGATATTAGATTGATATTTTTCTTAATATACTAATATTTTTTTGAAAACAGCGTCATCTGATTAGATTATTACACAAGGAATTTCCTTTGATTTAATCACTTACATACACTGACGCAGGATTGTCCTTTTTGCTGAAACGACAGCGCTGTCGTTTCAGTTCTATTCCAATGCCAACTTTGCACTTCGTCATGTAAACAGCAAATTATACCTGCTGAGTGAAAACTAATAAACAGGGTAATGTTTTAAAGATTTTTTGAAAAAATAAATAACTGTCAGGAATAATATTGATTTTTTCATTTCAAGATATTGACAACCTCATTAGCAAGTTTTTAATAAATTTGTTGATACAATCGCTTGAATTTCAGTTAATTACGAGTAAATAAGGTTTGAAAGCTTGATATAAAAATGTCAGAAAATCTGGAAATATTAAAATATTTCAAAATGTTGAACACTTTCAAAAACACTCCACACCATAATTTTTTTTTAAATAATTAATATGTCCAAAAGTGTTCTGGACTATCACCTTAGCAGATTTTGATGCTGTCCGATTCTAACATATATGTTTGAATGCCATACCTGAATGTCGTTAAGGAACATTAAAAAAATAATTCTTTTGAGATGTGGTGTTGCCTGTGGCCTACCAGAAGAACGAACGTCAGCATACACCAGGAGTTGAAGGTGACTGTATGACTGCCCTCAATATGCTTCCAACGAGTTATTTGAGTTTTCGGACACATTTCCATACGTGAGTCAGATAACCCGGAGAAATTGATGGTCATAGGAAGTGTCCAAGGAAGAAGAGGCCGAGTATCAACAAGATGGAGTGATCAGGTGAAGACATCGACTGGGTAAAGTCTGTCCATTGCATGCATGCAAGCGGCGAATGATCAAGAGGAGAAGAGACGTGTTGTCGCAACCTTTACCATCAACATCCTTTAATTTTAAGTTTTAATATAATATAGATGTATATATGCAAGAATGATCCAGCACATCTTTTTAAACATGTTTTTTTTATATTAAGGGAAATACATAATATTATTGTTTTGTATGGAATAAAAATATGAGATGGAATTGAACCATGAAAAAACCTTTTACTTGAATGAAGAAATATTAACAAAACAAATATTCCATATAATGCAAATATGAGTGGAAGGTGTGCTAGAGGAAGACCAAGGAAAGTATGTTTGAATCAAGAGTATGATATGAAAACAGGAAGTTGAAAAAGTCGGAGAAATCGTAGAAGTTGTTTGACGTGTATGGATGTAAAAGGGGCAAAAAATGTGTGGCACGATAGGAAAGTCTGACCCTCTCTCCTCTCTCCCTATCCAATCAGAGAAACGGTGTGATGGTATGTATGTATGTAGTAATTTTGTATGTAGTATATATACAAAATTTTATGTAATATTTTTTTGTAGGAAATAAAAAAAAAGTGTTTGGGTTGGACCCTTTTTCTATATAAAAGTTTATATTTGTAATAGATAATTATGTAACCCTGCACACGAGCCGGGGGAATTGCAGCTGGATAACTTAGAAATTATCTAAATTATAAAAGCTTTCAACTAAGTCTCAACATTATAAACAACCGAATTAATTTCAATAATAATCCTTTCCCGTTCAAAAGCAATCCTTTTAACGCCTAGTTACTCCCACCCCCTTATTATTCACTACTCTCCCCCCTCTCCTGTATCTATTACAATTAGAAAAAATATATTTTAGACATAATTAAGTTCATCTTCAGCTGACGAGGAAGACGGAGATCTTTGAAACTGGTAGTGAATTCAAATCAAACAGTGGTGAATACAAAATAAAAATATGTGATTTTTTTAAAAATAAAAATGAATAATTATGTAACATTTTGAAATATGTATTCATAATATAACATCCATTATGGTTGAACACAGGAGGAAGTAAAACGTCAGAAAATATACGAAAAAAAATCAAATTTATTCCCGGTGTTTTAAGCGGAACAAACCGCCTGTTCACATGTATATAGAGTGATATGTGAATCAAATTAAATGCCACTCCTTTGTTTACCTGGTTTCGAAGAACTGAGCGCTTCTGTGTCTTAACCTAAATACAATAGTAAAGAAGTTTTCCAGAGCGGTGTTCTTAGTTAAAAAAAACATAATTAATATGCAATCCATCCAAATGTAGATGATTTGTGCCATCAAATTCAAGTCACAATGCAATTATGTGAGTCAATATCATAAAACATTTTTTCTACAATCATTGTAATTCTAGACCATTTAAAGTTTTAGCTGATTAAGCTTCAAAAATTTAACAATCGATCTATAAGTGGAAATGTTCCACGAAGAAAGAAGAAACGCAATGCTCATTGGACGCGCCAAAGATACATCATGTAGTAAATCAATTGTCTCGCAAAGGACAACGGAAAAATACATGGTTTATAGTTTCATTATTTAAATGAAATATGTAATATTGTTTGAGTAACGCAAGAAATTATATTTTATTCAAATGAGGTTTTAATAATATAAAGTACATAGAAGAGCTTCTATTCGACCATGGATAGGAAAAAATGCAATATTTGTATAAAATTTGTATAAAATCGTGTGGAAGGAAGGTCATCAGTTCGAATCCCGTGGTATGCTACTCCTCTCGAATAGCACATACATTTTTTCCGCCTAATATTTGAGGGTATCACAATACCTATGACTTCGGTCATATCTATTCTTTCAAAAAAGAGAAAAAGGAAACATGCCAGTGTGCTCCGATCGTCTCACTTCGGTGTGCCATCGGATCCGGTACATCGGTGTGACCTGTGAGTTTGCTGGTGTGCAACGACTCCCTCACTTAATAGAAAAAGAGACAAGAAAAAAAAACTCTACGGCACAGCTTTGCTTGCCAACTAAACTGACGTTGGAATAGCGAGGGGATCCTCGACTATGTGGCTTTACAACGACGACTGTTGCTGAGGCCATTAGATCAGGAACTTCCCAGCATCTGCATATGTTCAGAAAAAAATATTTGGCTAGAAAACTTATTACAGTTTCTGTATAAACAATAAAATCTGGAAATTTATTGCCATGTAGCAATCTCTTCAAATAAACCAGAAATATGTTAAAGAGGTCTTAATTGAGAACCAGACTGAAAACCTTTTTGGAAAATTGGGTGGCAACAGGAGTCGATCCCGTAAACTGTGGGCTGGGAGACAGACGTCTTACCAAGTAGGCGACAGAGATCGTGAGTAAAATTGAAAAAAAGGATATTTAGGTTTAAATCTATGCTGAGATTTTTTTATTCCTTAGATCTTCCTAATTCTAGTGTTTCAATTTCTGAGTTGGTTCGCCTCCACAATTTATTACCATAAGTCCACAGAGTGGCTAATCCGTCTTCATTATGTGAGTGTGGCAGGTTGGTTTTGGTTGGACGTTTTATGCTGTTATCAAGTACATGTAGAGACTGAAATTAATTATCATTTTTTCAACAAAAGTCACCATCGTTAATTTGAAGCAAACTTCCAGAAAAATAAAGATAAAACCATGAAAAAATGAGGAAAATATAATCGTTATCAACGTCACACATGACGACCCCCGTGTCCTTGTTAGAAAGATGATGATCTTCTAACGGGATCGCAGGTTTCATTCCCGTTGGTACCCACGTTTTGAAAAAAAAGGTGTCACAATAGTTTTACTGGAGGCATCTTTCTAGTCAGGTGGAAGATATCGTAACATGGTAACAAACCTGAAAATATCATATCATATTTGTAGTCATGTTGGTAGCATAATTGTTTTTTTTTTGCCCTGGGAGTTCGATTTGTCGATACACGAAAAGGATCCCAAATAGTATTTTTCATAAAAAAATCGATTTCTGCTTCGAAGAAACGAAATAGCACACAGTTATACTGTATTTGTATAGCTGTGCCAGAATGTACTGTAGGCAACGGAAATGTAATATAAGTCAATAAACGTCACATAATATCCCCTTTCGATAGACAGAGAGAATAGCTAATATACTTAGGTAAAGTGAGGCATTAAACCTCACACTCGGTTTAAGAGCGCATTCGTCAACAACCTACCAGGCTTAGAGCTCTTCAGGCGTTAGCACAAGCCTCTTGAAAGCTTGCATTCATTGCATATTATCAAGTTGCCTGCCTGAGATGCTTTCAATAATTATAATTGGTTGATTGTTGTGAAATTTGCGCTAGCAAAGAAGTAATCCGACCTTAATCCTATTTTACTAGAAAAGCGCCTATCCTCTTTACGTGTATGAGTTATTAATTCTTCACCTTCAAAATTTTTCTCCTTGGAGGTTGCAAATCATTATCGTTGTTTTGATTTATCTTATGGCAGCTCTGAAAACAGATAGCGTACCGTAGAACTGCAACGGAAGTACTCTCTTAAGTTTCAAAAGGCAAACCAGGAGATTTACTTTAAGTTTATTTAACATGGTCGTTGTGTGCAGTACTATCTGGTAGTGGATGATGTATTTCCAAGTGGCAATCTACTTCGATCGACCAGAAAGGTAGTAAAGATGTAAACCAAACTGTATTTTTTTATTAATAAAATTAGGTACCAATGGGAACCAAAACCGTAATCTCCGAATCGGAAGGCAGGTGTCTCACTAACTAGGACACGTAGATCATCTTTTCATAATTTATAATATTAAATATAACGGTATAACTTTATACAAACACACTGTTTGTACTCCCCTGATGATGAGGTGAACACCTCGAAATCGGCACGGTTATACCGTCACATAAAGTGGAATAAACAGTGTTTGATAAAACAAATTACAATGTCTTTAAACCTTCACAATATAAATGCCTTAACTACACGTATAAATAAAAATATAAAATTTTTATACTCGATAACTAATTTAACGAGGTAGTAGTATAGAGCTAGTGTCGACACGATTGGAACGGAACTTTCAATAAAAGTTCATAGGACTAAAAGTTTGGAAATAGTGCTTTTATGTTTATTAGTAAGAAGCACCCTAATTTTGTTGACTTTCTCCAGTGCAGATGCATCACGCCATCGTGGGAGATCTCATTAAGCTTAATCCAATGTTAGATTTATTGTATGGGGAATGTATTGTACGAATACTCCTGTTCGTGTTTGGATTAAACTTTAGCGTACTTAGTTCGTACTAGTATTGTTTCACAAGTTAGGCACAATGTGTACCTTTCTTGAGTCTAGTATTAAAGTGTGGTTACAAATTCAAGCTAAAAGCTGCAAATTAAAACAGTGTGATAAGTCGATGGTCGTGGTCTAAATGTTTGTACCATTCACCCTAGATTCGATTCCTGATGGATCCTTATGCAATTTATCATAAAAATTAATGTTTTTTGTAGCTTATGTGCTGCTTGTCATTAATTTTTGTAGCGTCATAAGCAATATAATAAATAGCAAAAAACAACTCTATCTAACAAAAGGCTGTAGTATATTATATTTAATCTACCGATCGTCTTGGAGGTTTGATCTTCTAGCCATCGAAACTTTGGGTTTGTTCTGTCAACAGCTTGCATAAAATAAACCAATAAACACACAAGCGTCCTCTATCCATAGGATGGCAGTCAATAATACTCGATCACAAGAGATAGTTTATCGTAAGTCACCTGACGATCAATCTTGCAAAAGAGTCACGTTCCTCGCGACTTTCTGGGAATTATTCTGTTGTTTTTTGTAATTGAACTTTTTTTCTTCTGTACATACCTTTCCGTTGTTTCTTATTTTAAATGAAAGGAGTTTTTCTACTATTTGAAGTAGTGTTAGGGTGTTAAGTCTCGTTTCCAGTGCATATGCTCGATCGCTAGAGATTCGTTAGCTTTTTAGCAGCGACTACCTAGTGAAAGCGAAGGCTGAAACTCGAAGTGGTAAGATGCCAAAGCCATTTTCCTAGCCCCTCTCTTAAAAATGAATATGCCTAGTTTCGATTTGACGACGTCATGTATTTAATAAGTTTTTTAAAGTTTTATTCAAATCGGTCCATAAATTAATTAGACTTATAGATTGTCTATAGCTAAAAGTTTTGATTAATACTCGTATATTATCAGCCATCTATTTTCAAAGGAACAAAATCATTAAACCGTTTTAATCATTAACGTATAATAATTGGAGGTTTTCATCGCGCTGATCTAGAAAATATTGTATTTTAATAAAGGTCAATTAATGTGAATATAGCACGTTATTGATATTGTTTTGCTCAATGTGTTCAACTAGTAAATTTAATGAATGCCTACCATAAACCACTGCATTGGTTTATGTGTGTGAAGTACAAAATGTATTACGAGTATAATTCAATCATTCAAAAAGTAACGAGACGTATCACAGAAAAGTAACATCAAGAATCCAGGCAACTGATTGAAATATAATATTTACGAGCAGTTGTGAAGGTTATTCTTAGAAACCAGTAAAGTTTAGTTCGATTCCACTACCATTCACACTTTTATGTAGGACAAAATAAGTCTTCATCCAGCGCCATCTACTCTAGAAGATCGAAATCTTCTTTTTTTTTATCAGCGCGATGTCACTTAGTGACGAAAAAAGAACAGCCCAAAGTGACTCCTCCTCCGGAACATCGAATTACAGTCTCTAAGATAATCGATTACATCGGTCGAGGCAAAGCAAGCGATGGTTACGGGTCTACTAAAATAATGTGTACATGCGAGTATAACTCGCTTATATCAGAGAATAAATGGAAATTAAACCTCTTATATGAGATATATAATTCCCACATATATCAGAGAAGAACTGGAAATCAAACCTCTTTCATAGCAAATTGGTGACGAGTAAAATTTCTGCTCGCGTGGCTGAACACCGTCTCGATGTAAAACAGAAGAAATGTACATCATCACTAGCTTTACATGTACTAAATGAAGGACACAAAATTGCATTCGAAAAAACCAAAACAATAGCTAAAATCAATAGAGAAAAATCACGAATATACAGGGAATCAATCGAAATAGCAAAAAGAACGCACTCACATAAAATAAAAATGTTAAAAAATCTTGAAAAAAAACACTAGACTGACCCCTTGAGTGTTATCGGGAATCGATTTCGAGACCTCCAAGCTGAAGGAGAGGTATCGTACAGACAGTGCTACGGAGGTCATCACTTATTAAAATAGTCACTTAAAAGTTTTCAATTTTACGACACATTTACTTTCACTTTTCATTCTCATGGTACTCTTCAACCCCTTAACGATGTGAATATATAAACAAGCGTGACCTGGATATAATACTAGTATTATCTTCGGCTCCACTAATGGAATAAAACCAGTAGCTCGTAGCTGGACATCGCACGTGTTGCTAATACTACCGAACGTGAAGAGGAAACATCTCATCAAGGTCGTATTGTTATCAGACGAACTTTTTAACTAGACAAGGGACCTTTTTATGGGTTCCATCGGGAATCGAACCCACAACTCCCGAGTTAGAAGACAAGTTTCTCACGAACGAGCCCACATGTGACGTTTAAAATAAATTAGGATATGTTTTACACTGAAAGTATATTTATTCGATTGTTAAGTCTGACTTCCTATGAATCGTTGGTATGTTACATATTCTCAGAAGACTTCTTAAGTTGTTATTCATATACGAGTATGTGTAGGCACATGCGTATTTGAATAAATAATAAAAACATTTAATTTTATAACTTATCAACAATGTTTATCAAAAACGTAATACTTTTTAATTAATATAATGAAAATAACTGAAACCGTTGTAAAATGTATTATTTCTAAGAAAAAATAATTTCATGGTTTGAATTGGTTTGAATAATTTCCTAGAGCAAAAACCAAGTATAATTAAATTTGGAATATATAAATAATGTCAACATTAAAATTCATGTTAATGTGCGTGTTGCGATTTAAAGCAGTAGGCTAAATTCATAATGATGTAGGAAAATTGTAAAATTATTCCAACACAGAGCTTAACACGTTCACTGCCAACTACGCGATGTCGCGTGGTGTTCAGTGCACAATAAGGACCAACCACACGATATAGCGTGGTGGCTTATACGTGGACAGTATAAAATAGGGTTATTTCGCGGTTTATTATTTTTTTAAGAAAATATAAATCCAAAAATTTAATGTCAGGGATGGCGTTATATGAGAAGACCAAGGAAAGCATGGTTAGATCAAGTGAATGATACTTTGAAAGAGGGGTATGTAAAAGTCCGAGAAATCGTAGTTGTATGAGAAGGTATATATGCAGAAAAGGCGAATGATGTGTGTTGAGTTAAAAAAGTCTGGCGATCATCATCTCTGCCTATTTCGATAGAGAAATGATGTTATGGAATGTATGTATGTATGTAAAAATTAGAACAACGACATGTACTTTTAACAGTGATAACTTAGCAAAATCAATATGAATAATCATAATTAAAATATCTTCACTCATTTGCGCGCGGTTTAGCTTGTTACGCAACAACTCCCGACGAAAATTTACAGCCTAAAATACGGTCTATACAATAGCATACGATTTTGAACATTGCCAGTAATGGGTTTTACGTTTTTCAATAGTTTTATTTTTTTACTGAAAGGAGTGCATTAGTCGATCAAAGGTAATCGAATTCATAACGTATTACCCGCTGTATTTTTTTTGAGTGAATAAAAGGTTTTTTAAATTTTCATTATCTCTACCTAAAATAACACAATAATAATAGTTGAAAAACATTTTTGCATTGGGGGTACTGCATTACTACTTGGTCAGCAGTGGGCGTATTAAAGAAGACGACGATGGTGAAAGATCGATATTAATAATAATAATAAAATAATAATTTATATAGCTCGGTTAAGAGGGCGTAATCTTCTCAAGGGCACTTTAAATTGGGATTCGTACACCAGTATTATTGACAGATTGAAACTATTACAAAATAAATATATATGAGGGGAGAATAAGGATAAGAAAGTGATGACTGCTGCCATTAGATAAGATACTTCCCCACTTCTGCACATGTTTAAAAAAAACATATTAGGTAAAGTCGCAGAAATCTTAGGTAAGATGAACTACAATCAAATCATTGTAGATCTTCCTATATATGAGAGTAACACATTGAGATTAAGATACAAATGGAGAAAGGAGTGAATTTTAGTGCACATTTTTTGGGGTTTCTAGATTAAGCTGACAAGACTGAATTATAAAGGCAATTCATAATGTAGAGGAACGTGGCATTTGTTCACAATACAATAAAATAATTAAGAAGACCATATGATATGAGTCCGATTTAATCAAAATTAAGGCCTTATTAAATATTTCTTAGAATTAAGAAGAAAAAAAACATTTTTTATAAATTATCACATGAGTATTTCTTTATCATGTCTTCAGATTTGATGTATTTGCCTTTAACCAACTATTTGGGCGTTTCGGCATATGTGTACGAGTATAATTGAAAGTTATCAAATCTCACGAGCGGCTGAAGTTCATAATTACTAAACTTTATTTGTGATCGTTTTATGTATGTTTATGAAAATATTGGGCGGGTATAAGTTAGATGTCTCGGAATATGAATTTGAACTGAGCCTAATGAGTTTATATAAACCATTGCCTTAAAAAATATATAGGAACAATTCGATAAAATAAAGAATGTTTTCGGTTGGATGATTATAAGAGCTATGTTAAACCTATGCTATAATAAACTTTAATGTTCTTTAAAAAGATAAGTGTTGCAAATATGAAACCGTTATTTTATGAAGGACATTGCACTTGGAAAGGACATTGAAAAACTTCAAAGGCGAGGAACAAAAAATTCCAAGATGTCTAACTTATCTACCTTACGAAGATATACTACGTACATTGAAGTTGTCAACTTTGTAACAAAGACGAACTCATGGAGACGTAGTTAACTGTTATAAGATCTTGAGCATTCTTTATGGTTGGCCCACCAACAATTTATTTTAACTAAAATATAAATGTGAGAGGATATCAGTTAAAACTTTTTTGACCTAATAATATATATATATAATACATACACACATTGATACCATCACACCGTTTCCCTGTCACGGTAGGTAGAAAGGAAAGAGCGCCAGACTTTCCTATAGCAACACACATCTTTCGTCTCTTCTACATCCATACACCCTCTCAGACAAATCATACGATTTCTCTGAATTTTTACATTTCCTTATTTCAAAATATCATTACACGTGATCCTACTATAATTTCCTCGACTACGTCTTCCACTCACATTTGCACTGCATATTTGTTTTGTTATTCTTTCTCCATTCATTTGTTCTACATGTCCAAACCATCTCAAAGTGCTCTATTTGATTTTACTTAATATAATACATCAGCCTTCAGTCCACATTAATCCCTGATCACTTCATTCCGCATTCTGTCATACATTGTCACCCCATGTGCTATTTTCAGTGTACGCATTTCTACAGCATTTATGGTCCTTTCATTTATGGTCCTTATGGTCCTTTCAGTATTTTTCAACGTCCACGTTTTACTTCAATACATCAAAGTTGGTACTAGAATACCTTTTTGGACTATCATCTTAGCAGATTTGGATACTGTTTAAAATCGATATTATTAACAATATTTAACAATATAATATATAAAAATCAAGAAAAATAAACAATAATTATTTTTTCATTTTGTTGTCTGGGGCATGTCCATCCGATAAAATATTAGGAGTCCATAAAAAAGGCTTGCACACTAACCTAATAGGAGGAAGGAAAATGGGAAAATCGAAATAAATTTGTATAAATTATGTAAAGGCAGATTGTAGTTCCCTAGGAGCGACGAACTATAGAAAACAGTAAACAGTCTGAATTGTCTACACATCCTGAAGACAGTCATGACATACTGAATTACAATGCTATCGATATACTCGTATGTATACGAAAAGATAAGTGAACTTCTCTGATATCATCAAGTGTACAGTTGAGTATTCCACGATAAAGCAAAACATAACCAGAATTAACGACTCAATTGATATAATCATTGTACAAGGGACAAAATGGTCGGAAAAATAAAATCGAGGTCCGGAAAAAACAGTGACGCTGAAAAAATGTTTCAGAAACGCTGAAGACCCTGCAGAGAAGACAAGCAATTAGAGACCATCATTTATCATTGACAAAACCACTCTGGCAAGAGTGAGATGAACAAAAAGAAGAAAAGATTATCTCATGGCAACAAATCCGCCAGGTTATACTGTACACAACGACAATACAATAAAAGAGTGTCGATAATAAGTTAAAAAAGGGCATTGGTTCGAGTTCTATTTTTTTTTAAGTTTAAGGTTTGCTTGTATTTGTGTTTTCGTTTTTAAATCAATTTGATAAAATATCTAACCAAAGTGACACGACCTTTAACAATGACGAGGCTTGTGCTTGTGGTATTATAGTATCATGTTATAAATGTCAATTTAAAACCATCGACCTGATAAATTATCTCCCCGGGGTGTTAATTTTGCTGTGACAGTTGCGGTATTATATTGCACACGATAAAACTATACAGATATATTTTATGTACATTATAATGACGCCCAGTTATTTAATAAAATTGATAACAGGTAAGAGATAAAGTTTCAAAACAAAATATATACTTGTTGATGATCCAATGGTTCATGCATAGTCAAACTGACAAGGTAAAAACCGATCGAAAGGTAGTAAAGTACACTTGCATGTAACCTATAAAATAATAAAACAGATTATTGACTATACATAAAGATATACGACCTTCGTTGCCCTGTTGTTAAGACGTTTGACTTCGGGTTTGATTGTAGATGGTACCCGATAAAAAATTAAAAAGGGTCCTAGTTTAGAAACAATTATTGTTGCTCACGCGCTGAAGTTTAATACTAGTGCGCGAGTTGTTGCCTCTTTACTTGCAGGCGGCGGCGGCCGGTCTAGAGGTGCGCTGAACCGGAGAAATAATTCGCAACAATTAAATTATATATTCGCAAACATGATTTCCAAAAACGTTAAATATTTGTATAGATTAAATATGTATAAGAATAATAACAAATAGTACGAGTATTTTTATTTAAATGAAAATTTAAAAAAAAAACAAATAAAATTAAAAAAAATATTTCTTTCAAATTGACCGGCCAAGTTTGCCAATACTACCGGAGTGATCTCCAATACGCACCGGACGGAAACGCAAATTCATATAGGGCAGACAGAGTAAAGTAAACCGCGAGACAGCGATATTTCATATTCGCTCAGCGTCTCGAGGTGCGTTGGTGCTCAGAGCACCAGTGCACATCGGGACCGGCCGCCGCTGCTTGCAGGATAGTTTTCCCAACATGTGCGATTTAGGACCGCAAGTTCCGTGTTCACTCCAGTGGTTATTAACTTGAAGGTTCGATTAATGGGTCGAAGTAAATTTTTTCCAGCCATGTTCTTCAGTGTGTCCGAATCACCAGTTCTGACGAAGAGAACTATATGAATAAAATGAAAAGAAAGACATACATTGCGTCATGCCGTTTCCCTGTCAGCTGAATTAGGCATCAAACTTTTCCAACAAAATTTCATTTTCTTGGTACACTCATTGACTCATTAGAGGGTGTATAACACTTTGTGTGATGTAAGTTTGACATAATTTTTTATTTTATTGAAAAAATCTCAATCAGAAAAGTGTCGATCTTAAGATATTAATATACTATAGTTTAGTTCGATCCCTGGTTTCAGTATTTCTTTTAATTTCATAGTTTGTTTTCAATTCAAATTATTTATTCTGTTTACGAAGGATTCATATAGCATATTCTACTGTACGTGTGATATGAGAAATATTATAAAAGTATATAAAATAAAGAAAAAATAACGTGGCAGTAAAAAAGGTTTTTTAAATTTTTGTTTTATATTCGTATTATTGAGAAAAAATTATTTCAAACATAAACCTCAAATAATTTAAAGGTTCTCATCATGAATTCTTATTTTTAACTTTTTATGCAATTAATCTACTCGTCTTCATATCAGTTATAATATCTTTATATCACTTATACGTTTTGAGGCTTTCGCGGTTCTTCGTATTAGTTAGTGGTTTGTCTTATGATGCCAAAGTTTTGAAAACGTTGTAGTTTTCATCTCCAGGGCTTACTTGTAATCAAATTCGCCAATAGTAACATTGTCATTGCGAAGTTTATTACAAACAAGCCCTGAAGATGAAAACTATTTCGTTTTCAAAACGCACCATATGACAAACAACGCGGTATAATATTCCAAAAGATCTTATATAACTGAACTTCGTACCACAATCGTTAATACATTACAACCGTTGAATATTGATTTTAAATTCAATTGCATTTTCTAGCATTTGGAATTCTTATTTTTCTCAAATGCTTATTTCTTCATTGGTTACGTGTATAAAGGTGGGGGTGTATCTCAATTGTGAGAATGTTAGAAGATAAGCATAGACCTTGTGATAGCCCTTCTTTAAAATATTTTCTTTTCCATTATTTTAATATATATGTATAATTTCTGGATATATATTCACATTCTATATTGCTATCAAATGTATGATACAGTGGTGGAGTGAGCTACTGGGTATTTGTTCCCGGTAAGCCGATGTGCAAATGGACAGAAAAATTTAGTGGACAGTTTTAAATCGTGAATAAAACAAAAGACGCATCATTTGAACAGCCCTCTAAGGGTAGGAAATTATCACCCACGACAGAAATTGACGTTACACTAACATTGTAAGTAACAACAATTGTAAGGGTACTTGGTTATAATCATTTAAAATCTGCATGGTATATTGCTTTTATGGTATTTTTTAGATAAACTTGCAACGCAGGTATCCTGTCTTTTCAAGTATATCCTGAACAGATTATAAAATTCCTCAACTCAATCGCTCAAATATTTCGTGATGATGTCTTGTAAAAAATAAAGTCACACCATCATTACTAATCAGAGAAGATTAGTAATGATGGTGTGACGAATATTTTAATAACAAAAACAAATTATTAAATACCTGTCTAAAAAAAATAGGGGGTTGAAACGCGCATATAATGTGAGATTTAACAGGGGCCGGTTTCAACCGATTTACCGGGTCCATTTTAATTGCCAGTTCGCCGTTGGCAATGAATGCGTTAAAAATAAAATATCATCATGTATTTTCGTGCAAAACACTATCTACGAAAACTTTTTTATTTATAAATGGGTTGTTTTTTTTAATGTTCGTAGGTGAGTTTATGAATACTAAAAACTGAAACCGTTTATTCATTCATTCATTCGTATGGTAATCTTCAACATATTCACATTGGTGATGCGGACAAGTTCAAACATAAGGCTGGGAGATTGAATTCAGCCTCATTTATCGAGCATTTAGTTTAAGAATCACTCAAGTAAGTAAAATACTCGTAGTTATTTGTCACATTTGTTTGCAATGCTATCACATGCAGAGGTTAAAATATCTTGTCAATAAACTCTTAACCAGACTGGGTAGGGGAGTTATCGGGCGTCGAAACTACAGCCCATATTGAAATTCTAGCGTTTCACCAACTTAACCATGGAGGTCATTAAAAAATCAAGGAAATCAATCTATCGGCATGATCTATTTTACATTTATTATAAATAAATCTGCATTTTGAAAACTATTATATTTTTGATGAAGAAAACTTTTGCATACTTGACGAAAAGTATTGTGCATTTGATAAAGAAATCTATTGCATTTTTTATAAAGAAAAATCTAGTATTTTTAAAAATTAATTAAAGAAACTATTGTTCCTCAATATGTCGTATAAATAATAAATTGTTCAACAGGTTGTTAATATCTCAAAAGGTTAAAATATTAAAAAAAAAAAATAAACTGAAACGTTGCATATGTACGAATAGAAAAATAATAAAGAATCACTTCATAAGACCTGTGACCAATTGGCCTCATTCTTAAATACGTAAACGCTGCTGAAACATTCAAATTCTGACACATACTCTAGAATCTTACGTTATCACATACACAATTCCAACCGCATAATGATCTCATTATCAGCATGTCAAAACAACTCCTTATCACACGCTTAACATCCGCATGAGTCATTCGCTCACAGGCCTATGCGGAGAACGCCAAAGCTCCTTATTTCTCGCTCTCCCCCTGACGAAGAACCATCTTATTTAATTTTCTTTTATATTTGAAGGTTTTTAAGTTTAAAGTTATTTATTTTCTTTTTAATTTACTGATTATATGTAGAATAACATATGTTTTTTCTAAATTCTAATATTTACATATTTAGTCTTTAATAATCTATTTATTTCACAAATATAAAACAGCTCCCTTGTTACAAAATAAAACACATTTAGGGTTGAAATTTGAGGTAAAACAATATCAGTTCAAGAGGAAGGATAAATGATGAAAAGAAACAAAGCTGGCTACTCATTGTGGATCCTTAAGCTCAACATCAGGCCTACGGCGGCGAAATTTGAAAGCAATAAAGAAGTGATGAAAGTAAGATAAATGGGGTTGAAATAAGAGCGATGCATAGAATACATGGAAAAATAACGGGTGACATAAAAAAATGTGTATTGAATTATACATTTGGAAAAAATGTGAAATGGTCGAAGATTTGAATTATTGAAGCATGTTCACATTGGGTGGCCGCGTACGGTATTGAAAGAAGAGTAACGGCAGGCAATAGAGTGTATAGAGAGGGTTATACAATTTTTTTACCGACTAGAGAATTTTAAGAGAAGTAAAACTGGTTACCCTTACTGGGATATTGGTATCAAAATTGGAATATTTAAGCGAAACTGGATGTACTAGAAAAGTGATGTAAATGTGATAAATGCGGTAAAAAATATAGTGTTGCGTAGAATGCGTGAAAAAACAATGTATGACAGTTTAAGGAATGAGTACATTAGATAATAATGCGGATGGAAATATTAAGACGAAGAATGGAGCATTAAGATGGATTGACCACGTGGAAAAAATAAATGATGAATAGTCTATACTAGTATGGAAGGTACGAAAAGTTTAGGGAGACCTGTAAAAATATGGTACGACCAAATTAATCAAATTCTGATAGGCGGATGAGTGTAAAGCCCTTTTTATAAGAGCGTATGCATGACGAGGTGTATATACGTGGTAGAGGCGAAAAATGTGTCATGAATTGAATATCTCCGCCTACTCGAATAAGGATCTGGCGTGATGAGCATAATGTCTTCAAAGGTGCTTTATTTTTGGATTTCTTGTAACGCAATTATAATCAACATCAAATGAATTCAGATGGCCCAAGGTCTGAAAATCAATTAAATCAGTGATTAATAACAAGACGATACAAATATTGCTGTATGAGATATTCTGGCAGATATCCAAAATAATAAATCCTAGTAAAAAAGGCAGGATGGAATGCCCCATATAACTGATAATTTTAGTTGGTTACATGCCCTGAATACATAATTACATACTATACATCTCGTTAGGAATATTACGCCATGTGTCTTGCGAGGCAGGCAGAGATAATAGGTCTTCACACGCTTTTTTTCAGATACATAAATTTCGTTTCATCTACATTCATACACTATGTCATGATTTTTTCTATTCTTGCTTTTTACTTTAAAAAAAAAATACAAAACATATAAATAGTTCAATAGATCCAAGCTGCAGCCGCTCGAGTAATTTGACAACTCTCAGCAAAAAATATCTTGCATATTTTTCTGTCAAAATTTGGACTTTTATTTTATATTCTCTCTACGCTGACGGAGAACGTGGAGTGGTGTGTATGAAGGAGGTTGTGAATTTATATTTAAAAAAAATCGTTCACCGCTTCGTTCACGGCCGAGCTCACCCTCCTATTAGTGGGGGTGTACTCGTGTCTTGATTGGGTGGATGTTATGAGATGAGCCCATACTGTTGGATATCTTCTCTCTCAAATGTATTTTCTTTATAATCGTTCTAACTTTTATGTGTTATTTCAGGATATAAATGTTAACAATGTGTTGCTATCAATGAACCATCATAATTATTAATATTTTTATTTCTGATATGTATATTCGTTTAGACATTTTTTTAAATTTGTATGACTTCATTCTTTTTAATTCCACACAGACTTTATCTTAAAAACCTGTGCATCAGATAGGATCTCATTATTTTTGCACAGTTTGTGTTACGATTTATCATTATATGTTATCAGACAGGATTTGACTCACGGTGTGAATTTTCCAATGTGACACATCATGTAGGTCTAGTTCGCTGATAATCTTACAAAGCAAGATTAATGCTGAAAGTCAAAGTGTTACGTTTCAATGCTCACTAGTTTATTTTTTAAAACATATAGTTCCAGTAATGGAAATATTTTTTAGGGAACATTTACGAGGGTGGATCAAATATTTTATTTTATTTTACACATGACAAGAAATATAACATACATAATTTGCGAAAAAACAACAGGTAATTTAATTTGGCCATACAATTTTAATGGATCGGGGTTTGTTGCCTTTCATTTGTCGTGTCCCTAGTAAACTAGGCTTTTGCCTATATCTCACTGAGAATATAAACGAGACTTTTTTGTTTTAATAATTTTATTTGCAGAAAGGAAAAGACCAAGTACACGCAATTTTTTCTACATAATCTCCTGCTTTAGAAATGCATTTTTTCCAGCGGATCGGTACTTTTTTTATCCCGTAATCGTAAAAAGAAGTGGGTTGTGTCATCCGCCAATTGCGCACAAACTCCTCTACTCCATCGTCGTCGTTAAATCGTTGACCTCCCAGAGCTTCTTTCAGTGGCTCAAAGATATGAAAGTCGCAGGGCGATAGATCAGAGTAATAGGAAAGGTGTTTTAGCCGTGTCCAACTCATTTCCTCCAATTGTTTGTATGTTACAGCTGCAGTATGGGGTCTCGCGTTGTCATGAAGAAGAATCACTTCTCGTATTGGTTGGTCACGTCTTTTGCGTCGATTAGCATAATTAACTTCACTCCAAAGGTTGCAATAGTACGCCGCATTGATGGTGCGACGATCGTGCAAAAAATGATGTGCAAAATGCCACGCCGGTCCCAAAAAACGGTCGCAAGCACCTTACCAGCTGACAGCCGAGTCTTGGCTTTCACAGGGGCTGCCTCACCCTTCTTTCTCCACTCCATGCTGAGTTATTTCGACTCGGGCGAGTAGTGGTGTAAGTTTTATTTCAGGTAACGATGCGGCTCTAAAATGTGTTGTCTTCTTGTGCAAACCGCGCCAAAAGCCGCTCACAGACATGCAAACGTGCCAACTTTTGTTCTGCAGTCAAAATACGTGGGACCCATCGAGCAGACATTTTACTGAATCCTAGGTCCTTTGTGACTATGGATTGAGTGCTCCCATAACTTATGACTACCTAAGACAATTTTCGAATCCATCAAACGTCGGTCGCTACCAGAAGATCACGAATGGAGTTAATGTTATGTTCAGGAATGTTCGTCCATGGTCGTCGATGATCATGGCTCTCGTTTTCGACCCCTTTACGACCTTTTATGAACTCCTTATACTAGGCAAACACACGGGGCTTTGATAATGTTTGATCCCTGAACTGTGCCGTCAGTATCAGTAGAATTTCGGCTGGTTTTACATCCTCACGAGCGAGAAACATGATAATTATGCTTTGCGCTATCGACGGGTGCACCTCTTTCCCAGACATTGTGTGCCATACTAATGACGGAATCTGCCGAGGCCGGTCGACCGCTCTCCTCACTCCTGATATCACAACCCAATACTCCTTGAGGCGGCCGCGCTCTTCGTTTAAAATTACGCACTCTAAAACAAAAGTCTCGTTTATATTCGATCCACCCTCGTAAATACAATGTCAATGTAATATCACGATCAGTCGCAGCTCGGACATATCGCAATGTTAATGTTTGTGTTTTTATATAATTTTTGCTAATTTTAGTCAGTTGTCTTAGAAAAGACAATGAACCTAGTGTTACATCTGATATACACCGTTGTATTGTATAGCACCTGCATTGAAGTCAATGTAACTAAGCGGGCTTATTGTCATATGAAAATCTCTTCCAACCAATCAGAAAAATGTTAGAAAGGTCTCAAATGAAAAGCAGACAGGAACTCTATTTGAAATCGGGTAACAACGGAAATCGAACCCACTACCATTTACCTTGTGTAGAGTAGAATTTATTTAAAATTTGAATACATACAATAAATAAAAATAAATTGACCTTATAAATAGTAAAAAAAGGTCTAATAAAAAAGCAAACGACGATTGACAGCTTTGTACAGTATAATAAGAGTATTTATGTCATTGATACACCCAAAAATAAGTATAGATATTTATAGGCTTAAATGACATAACATTTCATTGAGATTATTTACAAATTAACTAAACACGGATACTTCCAAATGTTTCGAATGAGTAAACAGACCAGATAACATTAATTCGATGTGACAACCGAAAACCAACTTAGTAACTTGATTTATGTAAATCCTCGTAAATAAGTAAAGATTTATAGAGAAAATTTACAATGCCAATGAGAAGACTTTCGTATAAGAAGAAATAATTATTATGATTTTCGTTAAGTTTTCCGAGTTGACAAATTAATCATGACCAAAATTTTCCCAACACTTCAAAACTTTTTCCATACAATAAACCCAAAATTTATCGTATTTAAACTTATTGTTACCGAGAATAAAATCATTCTAACTAGCTATTTGGCCTTTGAAAAACCTGTCAACCTATAAGAAAATAGTCTAAATGCTTTAAAACCTTTTTTGTTGCCATCGAGAATCTAATCAGAAACCCGCGAATAGATAACAATGAGCAACCTTCGTGGCCTAGTTGCTAAGACAAGTTTCTTCCAGCCCGAGAGGGGGGAGGGGGTGGTTCCCGTTTTCAGCAATTTAAAAAAAATGTTTTCTGTCTGGTTTACGCCCTTGAGGAGAGTTTTCTCTTTATACTGCGCTATATAAATTGTCCTGTTATTATTCCACAATAGATTTCTTTTATAACTTTCTAATTTGTTATTTATATTTAAGGCATTAACATTCTGGAGGTTTCAAGACATTGTAATTCGTTTTATCAAACAGTGTTTATTCAAACTGGTAGGGTTATACCGTTACATAATGTGGAATAAACAGTGCTAGATAAAACAAATTAGTATACCTTTATAATTGGTTGAAAAAGATTACCATGTGGCATTAAATTTACCAAATAGTACTGTATATAACGGAAGTGTAATAAAAAATACATGGAATGTACATTTATATGAGGTCAAACGTTCAGACAACTAAATTTCAGGCCAATCAAACTAATTATTACATTTCGGAACAAGCCAATCAAACTAATTATTACATTTCGGAACAAGCCAATCAAACTAATTATTACACTACGGAACAAGACAATCAAATTAATTATTATACTTCGGAACAGGCTCAATCAAACTTATTATTACACTACGGAACAGGCCAATCAAACAAATTATTACACTACGGAACAGCCGAATTAAACTAATTATTACACTACGGAACAGGACAATCAAATTAATTATTATAATTCGGAATAGGCCAATCAAACTTATTATTACACTACGGAACAGGCCAATCCAATTAATTATTGCACTACGGAACATGCCAATCAAACTTATGATTACACTGTATCATGAAGACAGATACAGCAAAGTATATTTGATCTAAAGTTGTTAAGAACTCATTAATTTAAAAGACCGAGAATATGAAATTGGGGGAAGGATGGCCCGCTTGATACAGAGGCCTCAAAACTAACGAGCATTTTGAACAAGAATTTTGAAATGAATTATTCTCGATATCAAAATAGCTTATAAATGTAGTGTAATCTTGAAGTTCCAAGTTGTGTAGCACACCTATATCAGGTGAAACAGTGCAAATCAGATTAGGCCTAGGGTTGCTCTGATGGACCCAAGGTCCTGCTTACGTGAAATAAAGGATGTAATTAAAAATACCATCGCATTGTGTGGCTATTCCTCGTCATCGTGGCCGAGGAACGTGATTCACAAAGTGTTGAGTGTATTCACGTGGTGGAAACATAGTACGGTGGTTTCCCATTGCCTTCCGCACATCAGTAGATGTTATAGGAATGGTATACATGGTCTATATATTGTAAGCCCTGCTACCAACATAGAGTATTTTGGGGTAAAACATTAAGTCCCAGATGAAATGTGAACACACTTGTGGTTGTTAAGTGAGTGCTGTAAAAATGTGTTGGGATATACTAATGTGTGTAGGGGTTGAAAGGATTGGAAAATAGAATAAGGAAATACCCTGCGAGCCAACACAATTTCCGGGATATGGCCGATGCCCGTATGTACAGGGACGGCTACTTATAGCCAAAGGTGAAGAATTCGATATATCAGCGGATCAGGGGCTGAGTAGTTTCTAGTTGACCCTAGATTGGTCAGTATTGCCCACAAGGTATTACCGGTTAACATCTTACTACACCGCTATGGATTTTAATAAAGAAGCCGCATTTTACTTCATTGATATTTTTGCACATGGATGGAGCCAATATTTTTTAATCTTCACTTCAGTCACCTTATGGAAAAAAACTGCGTTTAAAAGTTTGATTTATTCCACTGAAGGACGTAGACCTTCCTTCTTCTTCTTCATTAGTCCCGATGCCGTACGTCTTTTATCATCCGGCCTCCAACAAACCGCTTGATGTGATCCATTCATTTTGTTAAAGGTCATCATTGTGACCTTTTGGTGATTCAACGTCTCCATTCTAACACATACTTGTTCAATCGATCGTTGGCATAAATAAATAAAGTCCTCTTATTTTCACTTAAACTTGGTGATGCTTTTCCCTACGTTCCACGCGTTCATTTTATTTTCTCTCTCATGATTTTCCAAGTACATGTAAGTCTATGCTTTTTTGTGCAACTTGAAGTTTATAAGAAGACTGTCTGATGAGTGTAACATATTTATGTCTAAGCTTTGTGTGGTTTTATGATAGATTGTAAAAAATACTCCAAATAAAACATGTATAACCTTTGTGAAACATGTAATAAATATGAATAGTTTTTATTTTATGAAAGTAATGTAAGCTTATTGATTTATGATACTGATTATGTATGATTTATATATACCATAGTTTACCTTCTTCATACATTTTGCGATATAGCCGATGGCTTAAATTAGCTATGGATATTAATTGCTACTTGATTAATATTTACCGTGTTATTTATTACAGGTGATTATTTTCTTTATTGAACAATTTATTTATTAATTAATTGTGTAACTGATTTATAAACATTGTAATTTGTTAAGTCAAACACTGTTTATTCCACTTAGTATTATTTAAGTGAAACAAATTACAATGTCTTTAAACCTCCACAGTGTTAACGCCTAAACTATAAATGATTTATACATAGTTTAATTAGTGAGTTTATTTATAGATTGAAGAATGATATATTTATTGCTGGTTGATTTACTTGGTTCGTTTTAATAGCAAGCAGTTTATGTAAGAGTACTTCCTAAACGAAATGATTTAATTTTTTGTTGAAAGTTTGTTGAAAGTAAGTTGGTAATAATTGTTCGAAAAGGAGTATTTGATACGGAAATATCGCCATCAATATATTGAGCGCTACAATCCTACGCATGTGAGGAGCATGCACACGTCATTTTTCTCCACCGACTCTAATCCTTAGCAGCTTGTCACAAATCTTCTATTTCGTATGGCTTTATCTTTCTAGAGTTAGCCCCATCATCTTATTTTTGTTTTTTCAAATCCTTGTCATAATTCAGACTCAATGCGGAAGTGATTCTTTTGACACCAAAACAATGTAATAAAAATCTAGTATTTTAAAAAAATATATTCTAAAAATTTCAAATGATAAAAATAAATTAAAATAAACTTCCCGACAGCCTTTGATACGTATTCTTAATCACTACTAAAGGCACTAAATGTAATTTATTAAAACCGAGCATTATTAAAATATGTTTAAATTATGGTTCACAAAAGTATATTAGTGTCAAAATTGATGTACGGTAGAAAAGTGAGGCTGCGGAAAATGAATGAAAGGAGCTGAGTAAATGCAGTGGAAATGCGTGCACTGAGAATAATATGTGTTGTGTTGATGTTTGATAGAATAAGTAATGTTATTAATTAGGTTGAATGTGAGCTAAAATTTGATGTGTTAAGAAGAGTGATAAAGAGCATGTTATAGTGGTTTGGACATGTTGAATGGATGGGTGACAAAGACTGATTAAACAAATTTATAATGCCCATGTGAGTGAAAGTCGTGAATAACAGAAAAAGTGTAGATGGATCAAGTAAATGAAGTTCTGAAAAAAGGAAAGTTTGGGGTAGAGGAAATAGAAGGAACTGTATGAAATGACGTATGGATGCGGAAGAAGTGAAGGAAGTACATCTTATTATACAAGTTTAACGCTCTATCCTCTCTGCCAACACCAACAGGAAAATAGTATAGTGGTTTGTATGGAAACATTAAAAATATATTTTAAATTTAAGTAAATTTAAAGCAAAAAATAAAGACATACTATTTGAGATCCTCTTGTTTTGAATCTCCATAATAGGATAATAATAAATTTGGAGAAGTTAGAAAAGTCTTGAGTTGTTTTAAGGAATAATCTTCCGAGTCCTTGAATTCAATTACTACATAATAGTTACTGTAAATATGTACTCTTTTCCATTTGTGTTAAATTGATTCTTTCCTTTTTCATAACAGGACATAAATGAATTATTCATACGATACTAAAAAAAAACATCAACAAAATAATAGTAAAAGAAAGAACTTCATTAAATTGGGGTAAATTTTTAAAAAGTTTTTACCCCTAGAAGTGTCAGTTACCTCATTACTAAAAAAGCATTTTATGAGTATATGTCTTTCATATGTATAAAAAAATTATAGGTCAAATCCCATTACAACGAAATTCATGGGACTATAAAAATATCGTTTTACTGAAATTTCGTTATAGTGAATATGGGAGAAAATATAATGTGAAAAAACTTTTATTTTAGAATAAAAAGTTGTACAAATACATTCTATTTATTATTTTAACTAAAGAATATTAAACTGTTTTTTTCTTAGCGGCATTTATAATTGAATTTTTAAAACGACAAAATTGTTGAAAAATAATATTTGGGCGATCAGTGCTACAGACAGATAAGTCCGAAACATTTTCAATCTTTTAATATCTTCCGAAAACTAAACCTTCACATCATAGGGCATAATTCCATATTCTCTACTATCTTCTTCTTTAATGCGTTTTAATGTACGTGTTATTCTCAAATCTAAAGGTTACAAAAAAAATCAACAATTTGGAGCTCAAAGTTTACCTTGAACGTTTTCTAGCTCGTACGTTAAATTATGTGCAAAACAATTATCTACTAAAATAATAATTTTTCTTTTTTATCTTTTTATTTGAGCGACCAAATTTACTAACCATTTGTTAAATATTGTTTGTGTCATCCAATCCTGTTGGTTTGGATTCCTTTAACTGCTTTATTCAGCCGAAAAATGTTTGCAATACTGACATTTTTCTTTAGTTTAAACGGGATTCGTTAAACATATTATTTTATTCACCGGAAAGTATTCGTAATAATGATATTGACCTGAATTTGGTTATATGTTAATTTTTTGTTTAAAATTAAGTCTTTTTACTAAAAAGTTAGCTATATGGAAATGAGGTTTATTGTCTAAGATAAACCTCGGTGATTGAAAGTTTTCTTGGGGGCACAGATATACTTGAAGTGAAAATTACACGCTCATAATTTCTATTGTTAAAATAATTGTCAACATAACTTGGAAAATGAGTCTTTTTCAATCATCCGAGATAAAAATATTTTGAACAGTCGTAAGAAAATCTCTAGAGAAAGTTTTTTATGGGGCCATAAACTCGTTTACAGAAGATATGGTCAGATGGGGCAGGAAGAGAAGGAGGTACTGACGAAATCATGTAGATATAATGTGCAGTGATGAATCCCACGCGTAGCGTAAAAATACGACTTTATTTCCGAATACTGTGCCAGATTTCAATAGCTATACATAAGGAGTGTTGAACAATTCAAGCTGTGGGAAAAAAATAATTTTCTTTCTGAGCATGGACTCTCCATCCGATGTGGTGAGGGTCGGTTATCATTTGTTATTCTGGACATTGTTTCTGAGCATGGACACTCCATCCGATGTGGCGAGGGTCGGTTATCATATATTATTCTATACATTCTTTCTGAGCATGGACTCTATCCGATGTGGTGAGGGTCGGTTATCATATATTATTCTATACATTCTTTCTGAGCATAGACTCTCCATCCGATGTGGTGAGGGTCGGTTATCGTATATTATTCTGTTACTTTTTTGCGGTTCACTCGGCTTGACTCCAAAACAACCTTTTTAAATGCACTTTATCCTTATCAATTAAGAAAACGAAAATGGTATTGTTTATTTCAAAATATTCCTTTCCCTTAACTTCTATATAATTCGCATCATTGTTCGTATTTCCTAGAGATTTATCTTTTGTGTTAATTTTTGTATGTCCTACAAGAAATATGAAATGATGTCATATCTGATATGAATCCCATCGTTGCCAACAAGTTGAGAATTAATTAGTGAGAAGTGTCATTATCTCGTGCACGCATCTGTGCTTGATATCTGAAAGTTTGTCTGTTACGAAGAAGGCCTTGCCGGTAAGAATTTGACGAGCTTTATATGATACGAGCTTTATGAGCGCCTTAACGAGAACTTGATACGTATATAATATAATGCCACTTGTTTGATTAAATCTAAACATGAAAGCAATTGTTGCTTTGCTTGCTTGGTTTCATATTTTATCTTCATTTGGATATTGTTGTTTTCAATTTTTATTTTATTTATTTAAATATCTGGGTTTTTAAAAATGAAATAGAAAAAAATGTGTCATTTATTTTAGAAAATTGTCAAGTTTTGATTAAAATATTTATTAAGCGTACTTAAGTTACTAATAATTTATTTCTTAGACACATATTAGGATTACCATAGAAAAAATATGTAAAAAATATTGTACATGTTTTTCACAGTCTAATTGGTAAAACGTTAGACTTTCAATTATGAGGTTAACCGTTTTTATTTTCGATTTTATTCCGGTGACAACTTAGATTTCATCGGTGCTTCCTCTCAGCTGAGTTCTGTGTACGAATATTTCAGCTAAAAATGTTGTATTTATAATTACACTATCGTTGTTTACAGGGTAAACTGGCAGGTTTATTGTCATGAGGAAATATTTTCCAGCCAACAAGAAAAGTGTTAAATAAGTCAAACCAAAGAGAAAGTTAAAACCAAATAGAACCCTTTTTACAAAAAAATCTGGGTAACAACGGAAATTGAATCCGTAACCCCCGAGTAAGAAGATAGGTGTCTTACCAACTAGTCCATTTTCATTTTATTTGCACACGTTAATATGCAGACGATTAAAAGACTCCCATATAGTCTATATTAGTTAGAGCCCCAGTGCCAACGGCTGTATCTCTGTCCTAAAGCTTACAGTTCTTGCTTTCCAGGAATCAATAAATTGAATAGACCAACCCGCATTCGAGATAATTTTAGGTGATCATAAAATTCTTGTTAGACCACCTTGACTGTCTTGATTAGGGATGCTTACACTTTAACAAGAGCCGTTGAGGGTGAGAGGGCGAAAAAAGAAAAATACCACAGTTAAATGATAAAATTGATATATTTATTATAAATTAATAATAGCATTTCCAGCTGTAATTATATAAATCAATTATAATTACTTCCAAAATAATCAGTGAAATAAATGAAGCAGCTTTCTATCATCCATGAATTGTTCAATATCAGGCTGCATGCTGCATGCTTTTTTATGACATCCTTTATACCATTTCCAAATAGTTAACAAAATTAACCTTGATCGTTTTTATGGATATTCGTTATTGAGAAATTTTGTTCACATATATAAGTTGAATCAAATAACACCAGGATTTTCATCGCTTATTCTTTTAAATAAATATATTTTTCAGTGTTCAGTTTTTTTTATAAAAATTAGATATATTTCCTATTGCCTATGCAGGCCACAAATTTTGGGCCTGGGCCAATGTGTTGGGCTGTGATGAAATTTAGCCGAACTTATTTACAGCTGAATTATACCACATGTAAAGCACAAGAAAATATTTTATCAAAAGTTCCGTCTCTAAACAACTATATTTGTGGTTTTTGGATTCTAATTCAAGCAACTCAAGATTGACTGTGTGTATTCTATCGGTATTATATTTTTGAACCTTTTTATCACACTTCTAAAACAGAGTATTATTGTTGCTTCCCTGACAACAATGTCGAGGATTTGGATCCCACTTGTAGATACTCGTACTATTCTAAACGTGTAGCTTCCCTGACAACAATGTCATGGATTTGGATCCCACTTGTAGATACTCGTACTATTCTAAACGTGTAGCTTCCCTGACAACAATGTCATGGATTTGGATCCCACTTGTAGATACTCGTACTATTCTAAACGTGTAGCTTCCCTGACAACAATGTCATGGATTTGGATCCCACTTGTAGATACTCGTACTATTCTAAACGTGTTTAGTATAAACTGGGTGGTTTATTTACAGGTGGCAATTTCCAACAGGAACCAAACTCTTTATTCCTAGGCTGGAAGACATGTGTCTTTCCAAACATGATACGGACCATTTGATGCTACATTTTCATTATTTTTTACTTGGAAATTAAAATTAATAACTAACTGTATTTTTAACAAGTCACAATAAAATTTAAATTAAGTTTTATGTCAACTAGTTAAATAAGTTAAAACCATCATAGTTCTCATTTATATTCTGAGCAGGACATAGCAGACATTAGTATGCCCCTGAATAAAATTATTATCCTGTGAATGTGTAATGGAGGGTCAGACTCAAATAATAGTCGTTATAAGTCATGATCTAAAATAAAATAAATGTTTTACGCTTAAAATTTAAATGTTACAACTTCAAATTGAGGTAGTTGAAAGTTCTCACAATGGTGTTATTTACAGTAGAGAGGTTCCGGATCCCTTTCCGCGTTTAAATTAATGTTTTTATTAGGTTCGACAGTTCGATATCCTCCATCCAGGATCGCGCAGCAACTGATGTTGTTCTAAAACAAAATTTAAATACTTGAGAACCTTTTTTTACCACTTTATGAAAAAAACTAAAGATAACAACCATTGAGTTTTCAAAGTAAATACATTTTAGAAGAATTTTTCTGGTATTTATTTTTTTACATTCTGTTTATTTATTTTCCAATTTACAAAAAAAAACACAATATTATTCACAAGAAAACATACTGTCTTGGGTTGGACAATAAAAAAAAACACAATAATATTAACTGCCAATACAAGTTATGATTAAACAGTTTAGGCATATATAGCAATAATTATACATATATAGCAATAATTATACACGTCGTGATGAATGAAATGTGAGTGGAAGGTGTGTGAGAGGAAGACCACGATAAGAATGGTTGGATCAAGAGAATGATATTCTTAATAAAGAAAACATAGAAAGTCAGAGAAATCGTAGAAGTTGTGTGAGAAAAGTATATATAAATATACACAAAGCAAGACTAAATACTTTTTTATAGGTCCATATTTGAATCCTTAATTGCATTTTTTATATCTAGCAGAGGCCTGGACACTCAAAGCACGTAGATACAATTTTTTTTAAATATAGTGTTGGAGGTAGCATTTACGTATTCCATGAACTACCTGAAGAACCAATCGATCGATTATTATTGAAGAGCTCAGGGTTGAGACGTGCCTCCCTATATTGTACGCAATATAAATGTTTCCATACTTGGGATACATAGCATGAGATGAGAATGATAACTTTGAATGGTCAATTCTAGCAGGAAGTGTGAATGTCTAAATAAATTGAGTACGAACACCCATCCGATAGACTGAATAGGTGAAAAAAAGCAGCGATTTGCTCATTTCAGTTGGCGTTACATAGGACAAGAAATCGCTTGTACTGAAAAAGGATGGTTGATGACGGTCAGTACCCACGAGAATAATTTAATCTTGAAAATTATGTGAATAAATCGTTGAAAAAATTATATGATTATGGGTCGGATCGTACTTGTCCCTTCGTTTTGTCGATCGGGGGTTTCGCATACTTTATGCAAGAGGTCTCAGCGGCCCTGCTTCATCCCTAAGTGTTTTTATTAGTAGTCCTAATTTAGACAAGTATTTCCACTAATGCCTAACTCCAAGGATATACGAGTATTTCAAAAGGCATTTCCCATTAACGGGCAGGATTGAGGATAACTCGATTCTAATTTTTAGAGACACTTAATTTTTTTTGCTCATTTTTAAATAATAGGGTACTCGAATGATATAGAGTATTTTTTTCATTCCAATTGAGGTTTACGCTTCAACGACGAAATAGTTATTTTTTTTAGTTCTTTTCTATATTCCTATTACTTTCTCAATCTTTAGTGACATTTGCAATTATTTTAAATATTAAGTTTAATTTTCATTTTTTTGGAAATAACTTTGTAACCTTTCATCCAGCAATTGGAACAATTCGACGTAACTATTATCTGGGCGACTGGAAGAGATTATCATATGACAATAAACTAGCCATTTGTATACATTATAATCAAGTGTCTTAATAAAGTCCCTTCGCCCTGTTGCAATTTTTGCGGCCATCTGGAATAATCCGTAGAGCACATTCTGAAGTACTGCGATGAAAATCGTGTCAGTTATTTCCAAAGGGAACTCAACTTAACCTTACATCGGTTCATCTTATCGATTGGCTACTCCGATTTAGTGGGGTCAAGGGGTAGTTTTGTTGCATTTGAAATTTTCTGTGAAAGTACGGACAACTTGCTGGAATGTTTAAACTCCAGGCCTTGAGACATTTTAATGGAAAAAAATCCACGCAACGAGTCATTTTCCTTCTCCCGTGATGTCGGACCTTAAGTCCGTCGTTATTACTATTGTTTTTACACTCAGGTGTGACGCCACCAGAGAAGGAGTCACTTTTGGTAGTTCCTTCTTTGTTATAACGTGACGTCGCGCTAATGAAAAAAAATAAAAAGAAGATTTCGATCTTCTAGTGTAGATCGCGTTGAATGGGGACTTATTTTGTTCCCCATAACAGCATGGGTAGTAGTCGGATCGAAGTGAACTTTTGAAAAAAAATAAAATCATTTCATTATGTCAAGAAAATTGAGATGTTTCTTATAACTTGATACGTTTCATATTCATATAATTTGAAATACAATCCCAAAATCACAGGGATGCTGGTTTGGGAATACTACTCGTAATTTACTAAAAATAGACAGATAGAGCACAACTGTTGATATCTAAGGTTCAAAAGTCTGAACAGACTAGAACGTGCATAAACAGATACCCCTAGGGCCACGTCCATCTCGTGGCGATGTTCTATTGTTTCGTTATATCCAGAATTGTTTAAAATTGAATATCGCTTGGTTTACAAGTTTATTTCAAACGAAAGGAAAATTCCTCGAAGTAATAAACGAAGTTTATATGCTGAGTTCATTTAATTTCTGCCAGGCTTTTCTTTTCCTCAACAGCGCGATCTTAAATTTTTAACATTTCAGAGTATATCAAAACAATAAACCGAATATGCTGAAAAATTCATTCGGATATATTGAAAGATACTCGTACCATATGGAAAAAAATTGAAATTAAGAAATTGTTAAAAAATCAAAGAAATTGTATGAGCTGTATGATATGTTGTATGGATATACACGATACTTACGATGCGTCTCGAGATAGGAAAGTTTTGCAATTTGTCCTTTTTGATTACCCCGACAGGGAAACGGCCTGATGGTATGGATGTATTAAAATTACATCAATACCATCACACCGTTTCCCTGTCCTTTTTGTCCTTAATTTCTGAGATATACCCGATATTTAACAAATAGATGTTTTCTCCAGAAGTAAATCGATGCAAAATAACCTTGGAATAGTATGAATTGATTAAACGCAATGAGTACCAATGTTATCTAATAATGAGACGATGTTATCATACACGAATATTTGAAGCAGGAGCCAATTAGTAAAATACTATGAATTCAATTGATCAAGTCTATCAGCCCTAGTTGACGTACTACTAAGTGAAGAGGTAACACATTTTGACTATAAAATCACCTGACCATGTGATGGACGTGACCGGTGTAGTATCTACCTATACAGGCTCTAATTTGTTAAGGCGGAAACTTTTGGACCTCAGTAGTATATGGCCAATTAAATTTTTTTTTCAATAAAAAATGGAGTCGTCTTTGAAACAATTTAAGAGAGAAAGTAAAGAAATATTGCAAGTCAGAAAAATAAGAATATAAATATTCTTTCATTAACACTACACGTATAAAAACATAGGAATGCCATAAAACGCCTCTATTCAAGTCTGCCAACACCTGGTACTTTTGATCTATAGAAGTCGTACCCGAACTCCTTTCTAAGATAATATATGGTTGTTACAGTAGTTTACTTTAAGGACGTTGAGGAAACAAATCAAGGACTTCAAAACCTGGGGGAAACCCTTAGTAAGGCTTATCTTGGAGTATTTTTTACAAATATTTACCTCTTACTACAGTTCAACATAAAAGACTACCAGAAAAATAAAGATTTCGCCTTCTCCCTACTCAACAACCCCACAGGTCATATAGAATACTTGAAATGTATTTAAAAATAACAATTCGAGATTGCAATGTGAAAAAGTATAATTAGAATCTATATTTTTTCTCCAAACAACCATAATAAAAATGGATAGGCTTCAGTTATAATAGTAATGTACTGAAATTACTTCAGAGGGGTTAACTATGGGCACCTTATCAATATGGAAATTTCTTTATAATTGATGTGCTTTGGAATCTTGAAAAAATCGAAAAAAATATATAATTTTTGTTCAATTATTCAACAGCTTTAACAAAGTCTTTCTAGTGGCTAAAGTGAGTTTTTTTGCACCTATAAATGTTTAAATTAACTATGATAGCCAGCATTGTTTATTTGTAGAAGACGCAATCTGTACTAGTGGTAGCCTGGAATCCTATACTCAATAGGACACCTTGATTTATTATAGTTGATTCATTAGTATATGCCCACTCACTTGGAGCACTTGAAAATCTCCGTGGTCTAGTTAGTAAGACGGCTGGCTGACTTTTACTCGGGTGCTTTGGGCTAGATTGTCGATGGTACTCGAGAAAAAGGATCCCAATATAAAAGAGTTTGTCTGGTAATAATACTTATATATGTACATGATAGACATGTGCTATATTTGTTGTATCTTCATTTATGGCAATAATGCCAAGACGTGCGATGGCGCACTGCGAGTTGCGTGTACTCGTATATTATATTTCAGTAGTTATAAATGATCCGAAGGTTCGATTAATGGAGACAATCTTGTCTCCAGGTTACACTCTTTAATAGTTTGCATCGTCAATTCAGATATATTGTGGGTTTTTATAAGACTGAAAAAAAATTCTAGGATAGAATAAGGAAGAAACTAAGAAGCAAAAAAATGAAAATGAACTCTCGCTTAGCCAATATTTACTGAAAGATAAAGAAGACTTTGAGATGTTTATTGAGTCATGATATTTATAAGAGTAATGTTTAAATCGTTATTTTCAAAAGCAATGGATTTTATGTATTTGTAATTCAATGCCAACCGCACGTCTTTCAAGTTTACCGATTATTTGCAGACTTACTCTATAATTTATACATCTTAAGGGATTTAGCCACTTGTTTGATATTGTCTGCCCATCGCATGTAAGTGGTTCAGGGTCTGATGCCCGTTGAAGTTCCAAGTGCACTATGCTGATTGCCCATTAGTCTCGTTCGAATACTAAATGAAATCAGTATAGTCAATATTTTTGACTTAAGGATGGTCTCAATATTTGGTTGAATACAGTGAAATTTGAGATCGGTGTTGGAATGGTTACACTTGATGAAATTCTTCTTTATTCGTCCAATAATCCATGTCTCCAAGGATCCGATCCTTTGAATTCTCTAAGAAATTCTAACATTCCCGCCAGATACTCAAAACTTTATACTCCATTAGAAAATATTTTTCCTTAATAAAAGTAAATTTAAATTTTGTTAAATGTACTGTTAAATCATTGTAATTTCGTTATATACAATGCAGCTTGACGAAGCTGTGACAATCAATTCAAACCAACCATAAAAGTGTTATGAAAGCTTTAAGCGGTAACCAGGTCGGATTTAAAAAAAATAATTGGGGTTTAATGGGAAACGAACCCGTAGCCCCCGGGTTGAAACATAGACGGCTTTTTAACTAGACCACGGAGATCGTCTCCATGGCTTAGTTGATAAGATGTCTCTAGCAAGAAGAAATCTAATAGATCAGCGATAGTAATAATTTATTGGGGTCGTAAGATTAAAATCTCAGTTCAACTTCTGTCAGGGGAAATCATTTTTATATGTTTCATCAGAAGTTCAAACTTTTTTTCGTCAAAGATCAACAACTTCGGACAACATACTCCCTTATAAAGGTAGGATAAAATTCGATATTTTTTCCATTTCCAATAAATGTTATCGGGGGATACAAAATAAATAATTAAATTTCATACCAAAACACATAAAATATTTAAAAACAAATTATTGAAAAAAAATATTAACATTTCTTGAAATAGTAATATTTTTCAATATTTTTTTGAAAATCTAGCTGCATTATGTAAAGACAACACTAGAATAGTTGTGAATTTAATATTATTTCTTACATTCTAAATAAATGTCCTCCGTGCCCTAGTTTGTAAGGCCATAGTTTGTCTTCCAAATGGCAATAAATCAGGTTGTACTGTATAAAACGAAAGCGTAATACAATTCAATAATTAGTTCATTCAAGGGGTTGTTTATGAATTAACTAATTATTGTACTGTAATTTTATGGTAAATAGTACAAAAGTTTTAGGAAACGAATTGCATCATTTGTCATACGAAGTCAGTCAACAGTTCAACAAATACGATTTGAAACAGAATGTATGGGAATAGACACCAAATGTAGTAAACATACATATGTTACATTCAATTACTAGGTATTCGCTCCCACACGCACTATATATTATTATGTAGTACTGGTTGTTGCTGTCCGTAGCAAAATCTACTCAAGTTTCATATAACATATAACGTACTCGTACATGCCAGAGAAATATGATTCATATAAAGTGTATACAACGAGAACCACCCCATGCCAGACTGAAACCTCTATCACAAATAAAAAGGGAAGAAGAAGGAAATGTGTAATAAACCTGATATATAAATGAAACTCATTTCTTAATTATCATAACTGAAGAATTCATTTTCAATCCCGTATCTTATAATTAGCGCAACAATTTTTAAGAATTTTTGTGACGCATGGCCGTACGGTAATGCACTGGACTTCCGTACGGAAGGTCGTCAGTTTGAACCTCGCGTTGTGCTACTCCCCTCGAATGACACAGGTATTTTTTCAGCCTAGTATTCGGGGGTATAAGGATACCTATGACTTCGTCATATCTATTCTTAAAAAAAAATGGTTTTAAAACACGTAACATGAAATATCTGAGAATAGATGTTACAAAATCTAAAGTAATGGTGATAGAAAAGTTTGAAAGGAAAAGTAAATGCGATATAAAAATATGGGTAAATAATGAAAGATTGGAGTAAGTTGGGGAATTCTGTTGTTTGGGTTTTATTTTATCAGATAATGGAAGAGTTAAGAGGGATATCGAACGGCGTGCAGCGATAGTAAACAAAGTCAATGATGTGCTAAAACATGTGAACAAAACTAAAACCGGACAGTATTAACATCAGCTAAGATGATAGTCCATACTTATATTTTGGTGCCAACTTTGATGTATGGGAGTGAAATGTGGACGTGGAGAAATATTGACAGGAGTCGAATAAATGCTGTAGAAATGCGAGCATTAAAAACAATACATAGATTGATAATGGATGAATGTGAACTTAAAGCTGATGTGTTAAGTAAGATAAAGAAGAGCACGCTGAGATGGTTTGGGCATGTGGTATGAGTGAGTGAAAAAAGTCTAACAAAACAAATAAACAGTATAAATGTGAGCGGAAGCCGTGTAAGAGAAAGACCAAGAAAAGTATGGTTGGATCAAGTGAATGATATTCTGAAAGAAGGAAACGTAGAAAGTCAGAGACATCGTACAAGCTGTATTAGAAGGTATGGATGTGAAAGAGGCAAATAATGTGTGCCGAGATAAGAAAATCTGGCGCTCTGTTCTCTCTTCCTACCCCGATAGGGAAATGGCGTGATTGTTTGCATGTAAATCATGTAATAGAGTAAGGCTTCCTTTAGGGTGAAGATGAGCTTGTAGCATAGAGGCATCTAAGATAATTTTAAGAGGCATATAAGATAAGATAAATTTAAGAGGCATATAAGATAAGACACGTTAAAGAGGTATATAAGATAAGATACATTTAACAGGCATAAGTTCACACACTTGAAGATATGTTACTTGACAATATAAGCGTATTTTGAATGTAAGATGAGTATTGGTTTTTGCAGGTGAGAATAATGAAAGAATTTTTTGAAACGAAGATGCCTGTTACCCAACTGGGATCTAACCAAGAAGTGGCTTGGCTTGGTTCACTGTCTATACCTGACTCATTCCACAAGTCACGATCATCATTCAGTCGTACTAACCATGTAATCCACCCATACGCTATACAATCAAAACAACACAATATATAATACATTGGATGTTGAATGCCGAAAGGAGCGTCAATTTAAAAACATGTGTAACATAATATTTGAAGTAAATACGAGTATAATAAATTCTAAGAATAAAAACAATATGGGAAATTTTAATATTTTCGTAACTAACAAAAGCAACTCATTCATTGTGCGGAAAAGTATACTGTTTTGTTTCAATTTCATTTCATACACAAAAATTAACATTTTATTTATTAATATCAGTTAAAACAAACCAAATAACATTTTTAAGAATATTGTTTTGTTTGTTTTTATGAGGGTAAATATTTGAATTGTTTTTTACTCGCATTTTTTAATCAAGTAAAACAGTAAATGTCTAATTATATTTCTGATTTTGTAAAAAACAGCCATTTTGGTTTAACAGAAACGTATATGATCATGAATTATGCGTTTTAAAATTTCAAAATATATTTAGCATTCATTACTTTAATGTTAAAATACAAATGATTAGCTAAATTTATATTCCACTGCCTTTAAAAATAAATCTGGGGTTGTCTGTTTCTTCCACAACGTCTCTAAAAACGAGTAAGGATCACTTACAGAGTATTCTTACACTCGTGAAAAAGTTGACTTAACCATGCAGTGATGAAACAACTGTCTCCGAAGGGAAAATTCACACCATAGTGTGAATAAGATAGTGGCGGCATTCAGACGCTACTGTAGCGGTACTCCGTAAAATTATTTATCCCAAGAAGTGTATAGCCATGCTGTAACGCACTGGACTTCCGTGCAGAAGGTCACCGGTTCGAACCCCGCGATGTGCTATTTATCTCGAACGACACAAGTATTTTTTCCGCCTAGTATTCGGGGTTATACGAGTAAGGTAAACTATGGCTTTGGTCATATCTATTATTTCAAAAAAAGAGGAAAAATTAAAAGAAACATGCCGGTGTATTTCGATTGCCTCATATTGGAGTGCCATTAGATCCAGTACAGCGGTGTGGCTGACGGGCAATGCCTCACTCACTTTCGCTTTTCAGCTGAATTGACATTGGAATAGAGAGGGGATCTTCGACTACGATACCCAGTAACGACGACGATTAACCCAAGAATGTTGTTCAAATTTATATTTTGTAGACACTTATTATGATGAATGATCAAATTAACATCAAACTCATGTGAAATAATTGAAAGTTCAAGCAAGACATTGAACCCAAATTGCCAGAGTGCTAAGCAATCATGGAGCCAACTGAGCGAAAATCTCTGACCTAACATATAGAGCATTTATGCAACTGAGACCGAGCAACAGATTCAACTTCACTCCGCAAAAAACCTGCATTATTGAAGAGGTCACTTTCACGTCCTCTAACAATATTTTTTGTCAGAAACTAATGTTCGTGTTTTGCGGAAAAAAAGTCTCTCAATGACAATCGACCGTGATTTAGTTATGATCTTTCACACCAAATAGTCTTTGCTGAATGCGAGAAAGTCGTTTCTGATTGTTGCACGCTTGACAAAACCCATACAAGCCCTACCGTTCCTTACGAGCAAACTTTGTGTACTATGAAGGGAGGTCAATAAAGCAAACTTTGTGTACTATGAAGGGAGGTCAAACCCATACAAGCCCTACCGTTCCTTACGAGCAAGCTTTGTGTACTATGAAGGGAGGTCAATAAAGTCGCGGAACGAAGGGGTTAAGGAGGGGGCGTTAGTGCGCATGTTCAGATAATACGACTCATTATTAGTATGTTTACCAAGTTTTAGTCTAATTTTGACAGTATTGTTTAAGATATCGTCAGGAGAGTATATCAAACGTTAATAACATTCCTTGTATGGAAAAAATTGAGTATCGAGCCGTCATTAAGTTTATCATAAAACAAAGGAAAACACTTCAAATCATTTTGTAAGAGATGTTTCCGGCTTACGGAGACTGTTGCCCTGGAAAAAACGATGTTTTACAAGTGTCATAGTATTTAAAGCAAGGAAGATAATCGATTGAAGTCTACCTCGGACCAGGACGGCCTATTGAGGCCACTACTTCAAACATCGTCAAAAAAGTTGAAAAGCTTGTGCTGAAAACAAACCATAGCTTGCATATATAGTTGGAGTATCACCTACTCGTACAATCGTTTTGAATATCCTTATGCCACTTCAAAAACAACAACGTGTCGAATGTTCACGACAGATTTTTGACCTCTACAGAAACAACAAAGATGAGATTTTGAGCCAAATTGTTAGTGAATATAATACTTGAGTTTATCGTTATAAGCCTGATATGAAACAAGAGTCCATGCAGTGGCATAAAAAGGGTACTTGGTCCCCTGAGAAGTTCAAAGTATCACAATCAGCTGGAAAAATTATGGCTACAATTGTTTGGAATGCGGAAGGTATACTGCTGATAGATTCGAAATATAAGGGCATCACAATAACTGGAGAGTACTACTCTGGTCTGCTGATGCAGTTAAAAGAAGCTGTGAAGGTGAAAAAGAGAAGAAAATGAACAAAAGAGGTGCTTCTTTAACATGACAATGCACCCGCGCACAAAAGCAATTCTGCATTGGCTGCTCTTCACAACTGTGGCTTCCAAACAGTAAATCACCCTCCTTACAGCCCAAACCTGCCTCTGTCTGACCATTGTTTGTTTCCGAATATGAAAAAAGAACTTCGAGGGAAGAAATTTACGGACGATGAAGAAGTTAAAAGTGCAATGTAGGTTTATTTTGAAGTGAAATATTTTTTTCGTGGGTACAAATAAGCTTATTGAAACATCTAAAAAATGTATTCGAGTTAATAGTGAATGTATTGAAAAGCAAAAATTAAAAATTAGTTTTCCCTCTTCATTCCGCGAAATTGACCTCCACTCGTATATGGTCAAGTGTTGAGCTCACGGAAATTGGTTCTCAGTTGCCTAAAGGATGCTGATCAGCAGTCAACGATAGGCTTATATGACATACTCGGTGGAAGCACTATCAGTCTTGACGGGTTTAGCTCCGTTGGATCTGTAGAACAATGTCGCGCAGCAATTGCTCTTCTCGGTAAGATATAGGTGACGTCTGCTTTCATCCCTTACTAGGGATGATTCCTTGTGCGATTCTCGAAGCCTGCCTAAAGGTCCAGTTGTCAACTAGCAACAACGCTGGTCATCCCCGTGGGTAGAGAGACATTTTTTTCTTTGCATCAAGGAGAACCTTAGCTATCAGTGATTGAATCCAAACTATTAAACTACCTAGCTTCTCTCTGGTCATGTTAGCTTCTATGGTGACTTTTTAGCTACAATCTTGTTCCTTCGTCCTGTTACAATTTTTGCGGCCATTTGGAATAACCCATATATCACCTTTTGTGGTACTGCGATGGTAATTAAGGGTTTAGTTTTTAACCGACATTCTAAGAATAAAATGTTTTGAGATGGAATTTTACTATACAATATTAATATATTGGGTGTTAACATAAGTTGTGTCCGTTTTTTTTCAAATTAAAAATGAGCATCAAAAGTAAAACAAAATGGTAAAGGTTATACGTCATTCGAAAGAAAATTTTCTGCTCTACAAGATATTGTGTTTGCTTTTACGTTACATATATTATTTTATTTGATTACAAGCCTTGGAAGAAATTGCCACAAGGCAATAAACTCGCCAGGTTAAAAAAAAGCCTTCAAAATGGAATATCAAGTAGACGAAAGTGAGTATTTTCGACACCTCCTGTTCGCGTTCAATCGAGGTAACAAAGCTGCAAAAGCTGCTCGCGATATTTGCGAAATGTCCGGGGAAGATGCTATGAATGAAAGGACAGCTCGTCGATGGTTTTTGCGTTTCGAAGACGGTAATTTCGACCTGAAAGACATGGAGCGTTCCGGACGACCAGTGGATTTCGATGAGGACCGCTTAAACCATATTATTCATGAAGATCACCTTCAAACCACCGTAGAATTGGCTGAGCAGATGAATTGTAGTTACATGACTATATACCGCTATCTTAAATCAATGGGAAAAGTCCAGAAGTTCGGCACTTGGGTTCCACATGTTTTGAGTGAAAACAACAAAAATCAACGTTCGACAATTGATTTTTATATAACACTTTCGTTCTTTAAAGTATTGCTTCGCTTATTACCCTGTGACAATCTTTTTCAACCAACAAAAGGTCTAAATTGAAAATCTGACTATTTAAATCTGGGTTCCAAGGTGAATTAAATCTGTTACCAGCTGTTTTAAGACGAGTATAACACCAATCCCTCCACAGGGGCGTCGTTACAAAAAAACATATTTTTTAATTTAAGTTGGATTCTTTTTGCACATTTAAATCTATATTGAGATCTAAGTATACGATTTTTATGTATGTGAAAATATAATTTTATATCTTTATTTAATACTTTCGGCTTATGTGAACTTTATTTTCTTACAATACGCTTGTTAAGAAATATTGCCAATCTACATAAAAACAAACGAATCTTTTGAATAATGTAAATTTACACAGAAAAATATTTCAGAAGTATCACTTTCTCACAAGAATCATAATATTGAAAAAGCGTATCTTTCTTGCTAGGGGTTGAACACCTGCAGCGCGCGGGCCTTAATATGGTTTATACCAAACTTCGTATATGGCTCATCTTTATACTAAAACTATTCCATATCACAGGGCGACAAATAAAACAAAGATCGTGGACTTGGGAGAAGACTGAAAGAAGAATAATACACGTTGTATAAATGCCTGCTGAGTAGAATACATGAGGTGACCATTTATTAAAGAATACGGAATAAAGTGATTAGGAATGAATGTGAACTGATGTGTTGAGTAAAATGAAGGAGAGCACTTTGAGATGGTTTGGGCATGTAGAACAAATGAATTGCGAAATACTTACAAAACAAATATTAAGTGTCGTCGTTGCTGGGCCTAGTAGTCGAGGATCCCCTTTGCCATTCTAACGTTAATTCAGTTGAAGTTTAGAGTTGCTCATTTAGTTGGAAAGCAAAAAGGAGTTTGTTTCAAGAGAGTGAGCCGTTGTACACCAGCAAACTCACCGGCCACACAGCTGTACTGACTCCGACGGCGCACCGAGGTGAGACGATCGGAGTACACTGGCATGTTTTGTTAGAGGATAAGGATGGGACAAAAATAAAATGAGTTAGTAGACGATTAAAGGTGGTAGGTACATTTATAGGGAGGGGAAGGAAATTTGGAAAGGAGGCCTTCCTCTATTTTTATACTCGTATTTAGTGTAAATGTGAGTGGAAGGTATGGTAGAAGGAGGTCAAGGAATGTATAGTTGGATGAAGTAAATTATATTTTGAATGAAAAAACAATGAAAGTCAGAAAAATCGTAGGAGTTGTATTAGAAGGTGTATGGATGTGGAAAAGGCGAAGAATGTGTGTCGAAATAATAAAGTCTGGCGATCTGACCCTTTTGCCTACCCGACAAGGAAATGTTATATATATTTGTAATAAGTTCAATATTAAATTATCTCCAACCGTAGGTTGAACACATGGGCATCAGTATTCTGGTTTATCTTGGTAATATTATCATATATTTAGTATTAACATATTGATAGCGGTTGTAAAAAATAACTGTTAACGTAAATATGTTTATGTTGTTTTGAATTTTTTTGTGTAAGACAGTATTACAAAACATTAAGTTTAACGAGTTATTATTTTCACAGCCATGTGTGGTATCGGCGTAAATAATAATTTTATTACTCATAATCAAAATACGAGAACATAGGGTGGAGAAGAATATACGTTTTTTTCTGGTTTTTCATAAACGGTTTTTCCATAAATGAGGGTTTTTATATTGTGTTTTGTTTTTAAAAGTGTTATTGTAAATAACAGTACGTCATTGCCTTTAATATTATCGTGAGTTTTCATCTTATAAGCAAGCAACGAGCTTCCTTTGGAAATAATTATTTTTAAAATATTTTTAATGACTTGATTATTTTGCATAGCCATATATCATTATGCTGGTATATAGATATGTAAGTGTTTCATTGCCAGGGTAAATAAAGATGAAAAAGTGTCAAACTTTTCGATCGCTAAGTATGTACCACTAACATCCTCCATTATACCACTAACCGTATACCACTAACTTCCTCTTCATCCTGACAATTTGGCTTACCCACTGTTCTCATCGTTAAAAATTCAACTCTTCAATTAACGGGCTCGATTCTTGATTGCAGACTGGTTTTACTTCGTGACATTATTTCATGTGAATAAATATGTTTCTGTTTTTATAATCTGCTTTCCATTAATTCTACGAGTGCTTTGAAACGACACAAATGTGCGCTCTTTAAATCAGCCAGACGAAGGACAGCGATTTTTTTTTCATTTGTATGTAATACTTGTTTTTTTTTCATTTGTATAACTTCGTAGCTTAGTTGATAAGACGCCCGTGTTCCAATCCGCAGGTTGCGGGTACGATTCTCGTTGAACCCAGATTTTTTAATAAAATTCTAATCTGGTTTTCTCTTAAGGCCTTTTGAACATCTTGATGGTTGGCTGGAAGAGATTGTCAAATGACAATAAACACTGTTGTACTGTATACAACAAAAGTGTAATATAATATAATAATGATAATCCTTCTACATGTTTAAACTGGTGAGGCGGGCATATTGAAGAGCGCGATCTAGAGACAATATTGTTTCGGCTTCATTAATCTAGCCTTCTAGTTTAGAGCTACTGGAGTCGGCACGAATCTCGCGATTTATATTAGTAATACTAGCCCATATATGTAGATGGCAACAATATTATTACGACTATCATGTCTAGTATGTGAGTAATAAATCTTGCGTTTGCGAGTAGTGTTACCAGACGAACTATTTTACCAGACTGGAACCAATTTTTTTGGGTACATTTAGAAAAACGAACTCAAAACCCCAGGTAGAAGTTAAGCGTTTTACCAGCTAAGCTACTTAGGTATTTAAAGATTTTATAAGTTTTAATCTACCTATTGTCATTGAAATAAAATCTCATTGCCATCAAAACTTGAAATAAACCCTCTTTAGATTTGATGTGTTAAGGCAGTGTGTTTGCTGACGTGCAATATCTTTCTCGGCAGTGAGTTCAATTTGCCTCTGTAAATCAGTGTTTGTTCATTTCTAAAGAGGAATTAATACGGTCTAAATGCTTTTCTGTAAGGCTCTATTAGGAATATGAACTGCGAAATATTTGTTGACTTCTGCATGAGCTATTGAGGGCGAGTCTATTATAATACGCATAGTGTGACTTTTATTTATTTGATTTACGCCAAATCAAACGTATAATATAAAGCAAATAATCAAAGATTAAATAATGAGTAGGCCTTTGTTCAGAGAAAAGACGAGTGAGACGATGATGGAGTTATTATATTACTGTAAAAAGGTTTAATGCTGCAAATGGTTAAATATTGGCGAGTGATCAAAAATTAACAATTGATATTTGTTTAAAATATGACTGAGCAGATGATAAAATATGACTGAGCAGATGATAAACTATGACTGATTAAACGATAAAGATTTATTTATTTTACTTAACATTTGATACAGGTTTAACCCAATTACATCATATAACTCTCGATCAGCGACTAATGTGGAAAACCTATCTGGATACATTAGAAAGAAGGGTCAAAACAGCAACGAGGCTATCAGTTCCATATTCCACCGATGTCTTTTCAAGTGATGGATAGCTTGTTCGGAGTTTCGGTCCGATGGTAGGACACCTTACTCCTTCATCGGATAAGTTCTGACTGTTAAGATATTTATTGGAAATTTTTGGATCTTTTTGGGAATCGGGAAAGGATAGGTTTGTGGTAATTGTTTTGATTTTATGAATGATTATGAGAAATTATAAACGATTAAATACATATATAAATATGATGATATGTACATAATATTAAATACAAATATACATAAATTTGTGTCGTCACACACTGTTTTATATTGAATGGGTGAAAAAAAAAAAAAAAAAAAATGAAAAAATGAGTTGTGAATAAATTATAAGAATGAATATAGTATATGTAGATAAGTAAATGAGTGGGGAAATGTGTGTGACTTTTATAAATATATTAAGGTGTAGAAAATGTTTATTGAAGGTGAGAAATGCGGTTGCCTATGGGGGTAAACTGTCTGCCGGAGGAATTATCGATGATGGGGTGTTCAGAGTGACAATCGGGTGGTCATTTGGGGGGATGATTAGAGTTAAAGAGGGGGGGGGGTCGGGGGGATGTTTCGCAATATTGATTTCGGACGAGTGTGTCTGTAACTGGTGTTCGCGTTGTAGTTATCTAAGGCTTTTATGACTGGGTTGGGATGACGGGATATAGAGCTGTAGAACCTTTCGGCCAGAGCGCGCATATGTTCGGGGATAGTATGTAGTTTGGTATCTGCGTGGAGTCTTGAATTACGGACGATGTAGGGTGCTTTTAAAATTATGCGGAGGGCTTTGTTTTGAATGATCTGAATGTGATGTAGCGTTGTTTTCTTCGCGTGGCCCCAGACCGGAAGGGCGTATGTCAGTTGCGGTCTGACGATCGCTTTATATAGGTGGAGTTTAGTGCGCGTGCTAAGTTTGCTGTATTTACTGATCAAGGGAAATAATGATTTGAGTGTTCCGTGAGCTTTTGATTTGATATTGAGGGCGTGTTTATGCCACGAGAGTCTACTGTCTAATGTGAGGCCTAGGTATTTTACGTGTTTTGACCATGGGACGCTCTGGCCGAAGAGTTTAAGAGTTCTGATGGGTTTGATGTATCTGCGTGAGAAGCGGACTGCTGTGCTTTTGGTGGGATTTATTTTGATCTTCCATTTGGTGCACCAGTGCTCCAGAATGGGAATGAAGTCTTGCAGTCTGTTGTGGGATACGGACTCATATTTCGATGAAGAGAGAAAGGCTGTGTCGTCAGCGTATTGCGCGGTGATACAATGTGTACGTGAAAATTGGGGCATATCGCTCGTGTATATGTTATACAGGATAGGGGACAACAGTGCACCTTGGGGCACACCTGCCAGAATGGGGCGAGGGGATGAGTTTATACCGTCTATTTTGACGGAGAAGGAGCGATTTTCAAGGAATGATGCGATGATTTGCACTAGTCTGAGGGGAATACCTGACTTGTGCAGTTTGAATATGAGTCCGTTGAGCCAGACTGTGTCGAAGGCTTTCGCCACGTCTAGTGAAAGGAGGGTCGTGAGGCCTTTGGAGCTGAAGTATTTGATGATGTGTTCTACAACGCGAAGAAGCTGATGGTTGGTAGAGTGTAATGGCCTAAATCCGTGTTGCGAATCTGGGATGATGTTACGTGAGTAAGTTTCTAACGAGAGACGTTCTAGGATTAATTTTTCGAGCACTTTACCTAGAGTCGGGAGCAGACTGATCGGTCTGTAATTTTCAGGGATAACGTGGCTTTTACCCGGTTTAGGGAACATGATGACGTCGGCGTTTTTGAATGGGGTTGGAAAGAATTTATGTCGAAGGCAGGCATTGTAAATGGCGGTAAGGGCGTAAATGGCTTTTTTCGGAAGTTTTTTCAAGGTGAGATTATTGATTTTATCGGGGCCGGGGGCTTTTTTGTTGATGAGATTTTTTATGATAGATTGAATTTCTAACGGTGAGAAGAAGTCTGTGGTGGGGGGGGTTTGCTCATTTAATATGTCGGCAACTGCGTTGTCGACCATTATTGAGTGAGAGGGGTTAGAGAGGTCTGCATTTGGCGAGAAGATATTAGCTAGAGAGTCAGCAAAGGTCTCTGCGCGGTCGCGAGCAGAGAAAACGGGGCCATTTGGTCCTTGAAGAGAGCTGGGTCGGGAGGGCGTATTTCTAAGGCTACGCGTTAGTTTCCATTTGAGTCCATCATTGTATTCGAGAGACTCGACGAAGTCTGACCATTTGTCATTGCGGAGTTGCTGTAGGAGGTGTTTGATTTTTTTGACTAATCTGTTGTAGTCGGTTTTGTAAGAGGGGACAGCTGTGTTTTGACACAACTTTCTGGTTTTGTTTTTTTCCATAATCAGTATTTTGATATGTGGAGGAAGGGGAAGTTCGGGTTTATCGGCTGGTCTCTCTTTTGAAGAGGATGTGAGAGCGGATTTGATGGTGGTTGTGAAGTCATTTATAGCGGCGTCTATGGAGTTCGTGTCGGGGAAGGTTGTCGGTATTTTGATGCTGCTGTCGACGTTAATAGCGAAATCGCTAGCTTCCGTTTATGATAACCAAAAATAAGCTCCTCCTTTATAAAACTCTAATCCGTCCCATCTTGACCTATGCTGCACCCGTTTGGGGCAGTGTAAGCAAAACGGAATATCTGAAGTTTCAACGAGTATAGAACAACGCATTCAAGATCTCATTCAACACCCATCCCAGAACAAACCTTTTCCGACTTCACGCCAAACAGCGTGAAGAAACCCTCCATCCTCGCTTGGACGTGAAGTTCTATAAAAGTCAGAAAGACCACATCAATCCTCTAATCGGGGCCTTACGAGAGTAAGTCTGACCAACCTTTCCGTTATAAGCACAGGCTTCCGAAGCATCGTCTATTGCCTGAATAGTCCACCTGCAGTATTAGCGGAGAAGATCAAAGTCTGAGTGAATGTGTAGTCTGAATGAGTAGGCATGTATAATATATGTTAAATTATTAGTATTAAAATAATTAATTATGAGGATTGTTATCTAGTTATAAGAAATCAAATATTAAGATCATTTTAAATAAAAATTTGCTGTAAAGCTATAATATTCAGTTCTAAATTAATTAATTTGTATATGGGCAAAACCTTTGGCAAATGTGGATATCATATATTACTTTATCAAATGTAGTGCGAAGTTGAAGATATTGTCAGATGGGGACGACAGAGAAGAAGGTTCTGGAACGAACACATATCCAGAATGGCGGAACCAAGAGCCGTAAGAATGGCCAGGGACAGTACCCCCCAAGCAAGCAGACCTCCAGGACGATCTCTCAAAAGATGGAAAGACAGCTGGCAGTCGACGTCACAAGAGGCAAACAATGATGCAGGACCATAACAGGCCTAAAATAAGATGAAGAAGAAGAAGACTTTATCAAATAAATAAACAGATTTAAAAAAAACCTTATTTGTTCTTCCCTGTGAAGTGGCTCAGTTGTATCAATAGTTTATTAAGCAGTTTAATCCTCAATTTATTAATCTATTATAGATTTGGAAGATATTGATATCCGAAAATTCATTCAACAAAGTCGTTCCACGTTGTTCGAATGGTAATGATCTTTGAGGTGCATGGCCACGCGGTTAGGCACTAGACTTCCGTGCGGAAGGTCACTGGTTCGAGCCCCGCACTGTGGTACTTCTCTCGAGCAATCCATATATCTGATATTAAAAGGCAGCCCATTCTATTCTACACGACTAATGACAAATCTTCTATGATAATACCCCGCTCTATTGGACTGATTTGGAACAACCACTGTATTAGATGAAAAAATTATCGACTTCAACGTTTTACTTCTTGGAGGATCCTCGACTACGAAGCCCAATAACAATGACTATGACGATGATGCTCTAACAGCTCAGTTCGTGAATAAAGCACTAAAATAATCTCTATACACGATGGCGTCGATAACTGTCACGTATATTAAACAAAAGTTTATCAACCCACAAAGGCTTTAATATGAAGGTAAAAACAAACAATAAATCACACGGTTAAGAATTGGAGAGTAATGAAAAATAAACAGTAGGCCTTTGTTGAAAGAAAAATACGAATGAGCCGATGATGAAGCTATTATATTGTGGTAAAAACATACAATATATCAAATGGTTAAGGATTGATGAGTGAGGATAAACTTCGAGTTATTTTGAACTTTGTTCAAAAGAAAATACGAAGGAACTTATGATGAAGATATTATATGAAGGTTAACATGTACGATATAGCAAAGGTTAAGTATTGACGAGGCAAAATTATAAGTAGGCTTTTGTTCATAGGAATACACGTATGAGCCCATGATCAAGCTATCGTATGAACATTGAACACGATCATTAAATGGGATATGGCTTCGTGGAACAATGAATTGTTACTTATGATCGTTAATAGAAATGTTTCAGTATAATACTAGTATATATTCTTTGTACTTGAAATAATTGAACGTTTAAATGCATAAATGATCCATCCAGTAATATTCGTGTACTTATTATAAAAACTTTTCATAAGTTAGTACAAAGTTGCATGAATTGCAATATTTCTAAAACTAAATTTGACATCCAAATATATTTTGCTCCTGGTGGAAAATAAATAATTACGTAGTAAGTTTCCTAAAAAATAAAGCATTGCATGAAAGTATATTAAACCAGATGTTACCAAAATATCAGGGCTCATGTTGTACGAACCTCTATGTCAGGATTCTCTCAAGATAATGAGAAAAAAACCCAACTGAGAGCATCTTAGATGTTTTTGAGTCCACACTTTCACATTATAAAAAATAAAGAGCACGTGAACTAGTTGGTAAAACACCTGTCTTGTAACTAGGAGATTACGGGTTCAAGCCCTACTGGAACCTAATTTGTATTAAAAAACGTCCCAGACTATTTTTCACTTAAGACCTTTTAAATATATTTCTTGTATTGTAAGTTAGAAGAGATTGCAATAAATCAGCGATGTTATACTGTATATAACAAAAGTGTATTATTTTTCCACATTGACTTACCTCTTGATTTCACATCTTATGTATTTATAACATTTCTTATCATATATAAATTAAATTAAAAAAATATATATACAATAAATAACAAAAGCGTTAAACAACATAATACAATAAAACAATATATTCAAATGGTAGGAAATACATAAAGATGTATTTACACCTACATAGACATACATATGTATACCTACAAAACAAACAAATACATAAATATCATATATATTATAATATTAAAGATAGACCAGATTCAAGAAAAAACTCAACAAATAAACACGTATTGGCTTTGTTCAACATCAGTGGCATTTGGTATGCTGTATATATGGAAAAATTATAACTAGAACGTTTTATCTGTATTTATCATAAACACTTCATTTAAGGATGTTACGATTTCCATGAACTGCAAGATAAGCTAACGCCTCCATTCTCGAAAAACTTAGGATCGCTGACAGATTGTCGACAATATGCCTTCGACGAGTTCTCCAATTTTTCGGGCACATTGCTCGTCACCAAGGATACAGTTTGGAGAGGTTTGTGGTTACTGGAGGCGTGGAAGGACGATGCGCAAGAGGAAAAATTCCATTGCGTTGGACTGACCAAGTCAGAAATACGATACAACTGGACTACCCTTAACAATTGGTCTTCGAGCAACGAAGTGATGGACGAGCAAGGATGAATGGAGATAAGTCGTCAGATGTTATTATGGGAGTCATGATGATCAGTCGTAAGCTAGACGACAGGATGATGATGGTTATGAAACACTTTATTATACAGGGTGTCACGAATAAAGTGCACTTTTCATTATTTTATTACTAGAGAACGCATAGGGAAGAAGGGCACGAAAGACGTTATTCGCTCAACCGGTTCTGGCAATTTTAAACGTTATGAGTGACTTTCGAAACAACCGCGCACGTTTTGCGTCCGTACGTTTTACGAAACTACCGGTTTATACGTAACTTTTAGACGATTATTTCGAACTGAGTACCAAATTACACAGTTTAAGACAGTGTCAGTTCACAATTTAACTAAGCAGTGGCTTTAAATATTTATTGTAAAAAGACACTCCACGATAAAATCTTAACCCCAAGGTCGTTAGCGGACTTCTCGAACAGAGCAAAGTAAAGAGCAAGTCAATGGTCCGTGCGCGCCGATTCAACGCTATCAACCCGCAAGCGCTCGTGAGCTTTAGCGATGTCGCGTACGACCTTGCACGGAATTTTATAACTTGACTTGAAACTCCATCCCTATTAAATTCAGTTTTTTTCGGATTTAAATGAACAAAACTTTGTAACAAGGTTAGATTGTGCGACTTAAATGTTTGATAATTCCTTTGGGTTTAACAACATACTCTTTTCAGACGAACACGTGAACGGCTTCGTCAATAAGCAAAATTTTCGCTATTGGAAAGATGAAAACCCAATATTGAAATATCAGAAACCATTCCATTGTGCACGAGAAACAGTTTGGGCAGCCATGTCAGCGTCGGGAATCATCGGTCCTTATGTATTTGACGCTCGAGGCCTAGCAATAACAGTTAATTTGGAGTGTTTCGTTCAAATGCTGAGAGTTTTCGACTGTAAAATTTAAAAAAATCCTGGGTTCAGTTTGAGGACGTGGTTTCAATAAGATCACTTGTTACACGTCAAACAACAGTTTGGAAGTGGTTCAAGAGATATTCCCCGAGGAACTGATATCGTGAAGGAGCAAACACTGATTTTACGAAGCTCTGATTTGTTCTTATTCGATTTTTTTTGTGAAGATACCTAAAAAATAATACCACGTAAATAATCCAACGACTACCATATGTTGCAATTGAAATAAAACATTAATCAAGAAATCAAAACGATACCTCGAAAAACATACAGACGTGTGCTTCAAAATTTTAGAGCCAATTTAGGCGAATGTTGTCAACTCGATGCGGTCATCTCGACGAACTTATTTTAAAAAAAATAAAATCTTTTCCAACCAATCAGACAAACGTAAATAAAAGATGTTACGTGGTCTTGAAAATAATTCAAATCAATATTTATTAGTTCGAATTTAATGAACGAAATGTATATAAATAAAAATGTAAATGTTCGTTAATAGAAAATCTCTAATCTCCGAAAGTTCTTCACCGATTGCTTTGAAATTTTGACAAAAGGTTGCATTCGTATACAAGCATGTTTATATATTTCAAGCATGTCTGTTTCATATACTTTTTTATATACGGTTGTATATAAAAATGTATATAAAACAGACGAAATAATGGGAGCGCCTCCTGCAGCGACACGCGCAAACTAAACAATTCTCATTATCAGGTTATGTGACATTGCATTTTCACCGTTTCGGATTTTTTCATTTCGTTTTTTAACTGTTTTTTTATTTTTCTTAAATATTGAACAATTAAATAATAAATATTAAATATCTATATAAATAAAAATGTAAATGTTCGTTAATTAAAAATCTCCAATCTCCGAAAGTTCTTCACCGATTGCTTTGAAATTTTTACAGTTTCATTTTGATTTCGAATATTCAATATTAAATATATATTAAATATTTAAATAACAAATATTAAATTTTCAAATACGTTTATTGAAAAATAGCACCATTTGTTTGGACGTAAAAGCAACACACGATATACTAAATTTTTATCTGCCATTTTGTATTAAATGCGTCGTAATAACAGCAGCAGTCTTTTTCGTTTTTTTTAAACAGTTTTTCGTATTTTTCAGTGCAATTAGCGGTGAATTTGAACGTCGATTGATTTTCATTTGAATTCATGGTATGTATTTGTGTATGTTTTATACATTTGAATTATTAAAAGTTTCACATGTTTCATGCAACTAACGTAAACTTTTGACAAACGTCACATTTGATTTTCACGAACTGCCACATATTTGCTAATTTGTTACAAGATGTACTAATTTGTCACTATTGTTAGTTTTTTGTAATGTATTTACCTAAATAACTTGCAATCTTGCAACTTCTGCAGTTTAGTGACGTGAAAAGAAGAATTGGTTGAAAAAGTATTTCCCAATATTCAAATCAATTATAAGAATCACGATTCGCTGAGTGAATGAGGTATTCTTGCCGCCAAGAACAACGATGTCTACGAACTTAACAATATTATTCAGTTCCTTTTTTAATGTTTCGCAATTTTATATGTTTTTGTTCTAACGTTCTTTCTTCTTTTTCAGTGCAATCGATCTGCTTTAGTTCATCAAAATGCCGAGAAAGCAGCAGAGCGACGTGTAGCCAGACTTGAGGATGCACGGTTGCGAGCACGGCGATCGCGTTCTGCAGCTTCAGATCTGCTTCGTTCTCAACAGAATGAATGCGACAGGCTAAGAGTGGCTGAAAGACATACAAAAATATTGTATACCCACAAGCATTGTGAAATTAAACATATTAGAAACGTGTGCTTTCTCTTTTCTTGCTTTTCCATTTAACCAGACTGAGCCACAGCAACGCGTGGCCGGGTAAAGCTAGAACACAATAAAAATAAAAGTGAGATATCATCAATCAAAGGAAAAAAGAAGGAATGGTTTAGAGGAAATGAAAATCGTATATAAAACAAATAATATTTCTCTCATGCAAACGAAAAAATATCCATATATCGTAAATCGATTTTTTTTCAAACAAAAATAAATATATGATAAATTACATAGAAACATCATATATAATATAAGAAAATTCAAGTATTCAAAATAAATGAAAAAAAAAATATGTTTGGTACGCTCTTTCTATGAAAACAAATGAAAATAGGTATGCTTTATCTAGATGTCTAATAAAAACAATATACCTACAATTTGTTGGATCCTTAAATTTTTTGCCAATATTACAGTGCGTGGTACATTATAATGTTTTAAATTGAAAACATGTTCGTGTCTTCTTGATTTTTTTATGATAAATAATGTTGAATGAAACACCTGGTTTATTATTAAAGTTGAATAAAGAAAACTTGACGTCGTATTGGAATATTTGAATTTATTCAATAATGTTGAGATAGTTTTTATACATTTTCTTATTTAAGTAAACTTCCATTTATTAAAATATTTATTTAAGTAAACTTCCATTCATTTAGGTAAGCTTCCATTTATCAAAATATCGATCAAAATACAATAATATCTGGCTCGATTGAATAATGTCAACAATTTTTTTTCTTAAAATATAATATCTTTTTGATAAGAAACAAATTGAATTCCATTTCGTTTATACTATATAACCTGAGGGGTATATTGTCACGTATCAATAACTTAAAACAGATATGTTAGATGTTTAATAGGCTTGAGGTCTCACGAATCAATTTTTTTGTTTCAAAATATTGTAAATATTATATAAATATATTATGTCGCATTATACTGTAACATATACTGTACCATCTATGAGGTTAAGCGTGGATATCTTTTCCAACCAATAAGCTATATGATATTTTAAAACAGGCCTTAACTGAGACAGAGCACCTTTGAGAAGAGCTTGCTCTCTCAATATTGTATTGTATTTTAATTATATTTTGTTGCATATATAGTACAACCTGGCGGGTTTATTGCCATGCGGTAATATCTTCCAAAAAGTAGACTGTAATCCTTTATAAAAAATCTTGGTTCCAACAGGAATCGAACCCGCCATCTCCGGGCTGGGAGACAAGCGTCTTACCAACTAGACCACGGATGTCGACTCGGCGATAATTTTAGAAAAGTAAAGATTTAAAATTTTGTAATATAACTTTCCAAATAGGAAAAGCTTATATTATTATTCATAGAATGTTATAATGTCAGACAAAATACATTTGCTTTTTATCATATCTTAGGTTTTAATGGAAACTCTCAAGGGAGGAAGCATATTATAAAGAAAGTTTTCCATTATATTGTGTATTTTATAACTATTTTTCAAAAGAAGTTTATATTTTATTTGCATAATTTGAATTGCTAATAAAACGATATAATTAACAAAAAATGAGTATCGTAATAAAAAAATGACCTTAAAGGCAAAATTGGTACGACACCTCCCTGGTTCTTGCATTTGTTGGTTTTGGGTTTGGTTCCCCATGGTACCCAAACAATAAAAAATATACTAGGCTGGTGAAAGAGTTCACCTGACAACGATAATGGCACACACTAGACGTATGCGAGTGTTGTTGCCTGTCCGCGTGCGGTTATTATTCCAACATGTGCGATATCGAAATGTGAGTTATTTGTCTACTACATTGATTCTTAACCCAAAGGCTCGATTACTGGAGCGGAAGGTAATATTGTCTCCCGGCCACACTATTCAACATATCCACATCATCAATTCGCATATTTTGAGGGGTAATGTGTTGTATTGTATTATACTTTCATTATACCATATACAGTACAACCTGGCGGGCTTATTGCAATATCGCAATCTCTTCCAATCAATCAGAAAGATGTTAAAGAAACCTTAAGGGAAAACCAGATCGGAACTCTTCTTAAAATAAAATCTGGATACTAGAAGGACTTGAACCCCCAACGTCCGGGTTAAGAGACAGGCGTTTTACTAACTATGTCACGGAGGTCGTGGTACTCGTACAACATGAATAAATAAAAAAAATAATGAACGAAAATCTAATATAGTATATTAACGTGCGCTTAAAAAAATGCTGTTGATATGTTTGTGCTGGAATTAATGTGTGGTGTGTCAATATTTAACTGAATAGGAAATTCAGTTTTTAAAGTGCGATGATTTGAGTTTGTTGAACAAATTATAAGAGAAAGAAGATGCCATGATATGGAAGACTTAAGAAATTATAATTTACTAAGATAATAAGATTTTAAAAATAGAAAATCTTAAATGTACTAAAAATGAGGAAGAGATATATACGAGTATATATAATATATATATATATATATATATATATATATATATATATATATAATATATATATATATATATATATATATATATATATTATATATATATATATAGTATATATATATATATATATATATATATATATATATATATATATATATATATATATATATATATATATTATATATATATATATATATATATATATATATATATTATATTATATATATATATATATATATATATATATCTATATATATATATATATATAAT
>OX463854.1:17474361-17626638 GCA_949825065.1 Odontocerum albicorne | reverse complement strand
TAATGTGACAGAAAATGAACGATTATCTTGATTACCATATATATATTGGCTATATATATATTATATATATAGATTACCATATATATATATATATATTGGCGACAGTCTTGTTCCATCTTACTGTGGACGAAGAAATAAATGATATGTTAAAAAAATGTTTTAATATTAGCGTTGGCCGTTAGCCGCATGTACCCATATCAAGTGAAAACTTGTTTGTGGATAGTAAAATACTGTTTATGCCATGTATACTCGTATATATATAATTTTTTTCTTCCTTTGTAATAAATTGAATCCATTTGTGTGAATTTTAATATTCACCGTGTTTTCAATTTCGTTTAAGTATTAAAACTTGGAATTCATACGAAGTCGAGGGCGCCTTCGTATTATTGGCGACCCTGGCGACTGCCAGATGCCAGCGCATCACTACGCTACTGCTTCAGCACAATGGAATGCCAATCACTCGAACGTGGCTGATTGCCAATGATGATTGATGAACTATCAATATTTTATTGTTTCATTTTCCAAATTATGTTATTACTTCTTTATAATAAACCATCCTCTAAATTAAATCGTTAATTTATAATATAAAACAATCCCAATTGGTTCGTTGAAATATGATTCGCATAGTGTTAAATTGAATGACATGGGAAATACCAGTGCTACTAAGTAATACGTTAATAGTAGTTTATTTTATCATTTGAGGGGCATTAAAGAAGCTCCTATTAAGGCAGCCCGAGATGTATGCACGGGCATACTGCATGACACGCTCTAAAACAAAAATGTTCTGCACAACTGGGATCAAACAGCAGTAGTTAATTGAGTGAAATGGCGTAAAACTGTGTCGTATTATAAGACACCTAACGGAGAAAGAAGATGCAGGCAAACTGCGTGTTCGAAGGTCCTTATTCTATTTCAACGGAAACTTGATATAACTAATTGGCTTACATAGTCATCTTCGATGGCACCAACGACAAGAACCTTAATTTACTACTTAAAACTATGCGTTATATTATAATCGTCCGGGGTTAAAGACATGTAATTCAATCCAGCAAGTAGAATACTTTATTCTTTGAGTAGCATTAAAGAAGCGCCATTATAACTTTTTATTTAGCTGGTTGAGTTGCATGCTACTGAAAAGTATCTGAAACTTCTTTCTTTTCAAAGTATTCGTAGCTTTAATAATAAAGAAAAACACCAATTTTTGTTGGCGTCGTAGCATAATGATATGTACATGCTTTCTAGGCATTTACTCATTTCCGAATCAATTCTACTTTAAGGATATTTTCATGTAAATTTATAGTTCTACTGGCATCTAGAAGCTTCCGTCAATACATTCAGGAAAGTTTTTCTTGTGATAAGGCTTTCAAAAAATAATATCATTTAAATAATGTCGTTTTGGAATTCAAACAATTTTTTCCATTTTTTAGACAAAAAAGTATTGTTGGAAATCAGCAGATTGCAAATTTTACCTCAAATGGAGAGCTCTAAATTCACATTATTTTTCTTTTTATGGAAAATAAAAGCCGTTATACTTCAAAGGATTAATTATTTTAACCTTTTGTATCTCATTATGATACAGTTGAAATATGTCTTGCTCATAAGGATGTAAAAGACCCGAAAATAAAAAAAACTCAATATAGTTATTTAATCGATATAAAGAACGCGAGACTGAAACGATATGAGAAACTGAGGGGTTGGTGCATATTATTCTCTTAGAAATGTTTTTAAAATAATACAACTGCGTTCTTTATAAATCGGTCAGAAAAATAGAGCTTAAAACAAAAGTAAAAATTATAGCCTTCAAAGTGGTTTATGAAATACAAGTAAATATAAGCCATCACAGATCCTGACGGAGAGAATATCAAGTTCTGCGGCAGAAATGAGAAATCTCAGAGGAGTCATAACATAGGTGCCAAGCGGAGGGGTAGAATATAAAACGACTCATTACCTAGAAATAGAACCATCGTTTCATATTCACTGTCAAGTTGCGTAAACTGGGATAAACTAGTTTATATTATGATATCTGAAATTATACTGAAACTTGTATTATATCTGTCATCTTTTTTCAATACCTAAGAAGTATAGAATCGGTTTTATTGACAAGGTTTTTTTTCATTTTAAAAACCTTATATATACGAGTATATATCAATAAATATATATCAAGTATATATCAATAAATATAATAAGTATATATCAATAAATATATATCTCATATATATCAATAAATCTTTGATATAGAATATTTTACAAAAAATATCATTAATTTTACAGTAAGATCTAGTGTTTTAAAACGTTGAATTTTTTTTTCAGCATATTTTTTTTGTATTATGTATTCATTGTATATAATACAACCAGATGATTAATTTTCATATGGCAATCTTCTTCAACCAACCAGAAATATGTTAAAAATATTTTACGAGAAAACCAGACTGACACCCCTTGTTAAAATTAATTCCAATAGGACTCGAACCCGGAACTTCTAGGTTAGAGGTCTTACCAACTAGGCTAAAATGATCGTCATTTGTTTAAAAAAATACATATATATGGTAAGTGCTCGGTGAGATACAGGCAAAAGTCTAGTTTGCTGGGGACATGACAAATGAAAGGCAACAAACCCAGATGCATTAAAATTGTGCGTCCAAATTAAATTACCTGTTGTTTTTTTGCAAATTGTGTATATTTCTAGCCGTGTGTTCAATAAATCAATAAGGATTAAACCCAGAAAGTTTTATTGTTGAAAATTCGGTCACCAAAGTGCACCAGAAAAATAAATGAATGTGTATAAAACCCTATTATCCAGAAAATGTCTATTTTGGCACCCGTTTGATCTGGAATTCAAAAACAGCTTTAACTGTGCAGTTGTTCGGTTTAAAACACATCTGCGGTTTCATTTATTTTGCCAACAGCTTCGACCTATTCTCTCTCGAATCAGTGGAATACTTTTGTCAATACGTAGTAAAACATGAATGGTAAGCCTCAGTGGTTTTAAATGGCCAGAGTGAAAAACTATTACATACACACCATTGAGTCATTTCCCTGTTGGTGTAGACAGATGGGATAGAGCGCTAAATTTTCCTATCCCGAAATACTTTTTTCGCTTATTCGGTTCCTCTTATTCCTTACTCTTCATAATTTCAAAATTTAATTGACTTGGTTTCACATCACATCAGTTTTTAGCCCACATTCATCCTATATAATTACATTTCTTATTATAACGAATTTTTGGACATGATTTTGGCGAGGTTGTAAAGATTGTGACGTGGGATATTGTGTATTTGATAGTTTGGGATTAAAGTATGAGTCAAGTGAAATGTTTTTTCTATATTTACACAATGGATATTATTTTTACATCATTATATAATTGTACTCAACAGTTCATCTTCCCAATAATAATAATAAAACATATACGAATACATAAAATAAATGGGGAAAATCATAAAAAATAATTAAAAATAAAGTAAGAAAAAGACAACAGTAACTTGATCATTGAAAAATGAATACGCTTGAACAATTTTGCATATATTGATTGATAAGCTTAAATATTATTACATTGACTCCTGAATAATTTCTTTCAAAACCATGGCGAGGATAAAAAATGCTCATATTTAAAATTCTCATAAAATAGCAAATTAGTAAAAGTATGAAAAATCTAGTATAAAAACCCTTATAAATCCTATCAATTTAATTCGATTACTCCAGATTCATATGTATTTTAGTAAAATTAAAGAAATTTGAAATAGGACGGCGATATGTTATTTTTTACTAGAGATAGATACATTAAATAATAACATTAAATTTGTTGGTTAAAAAAATACATTTTACTGGGTTGAATATCCAATAAAAAATATGTTTTATTTAGTGTTCGATCTAAAAAATATGTTTTACTGGGTAGGGTATTAGATCTAAACAAATGTTTTACTGGGCATTTGGTCTAAACCAGGCGTCGGCAACCTATGGCACGCGTGCCAGGCTTGGCACGCGATGGGGTTCTGAATGGCACTCTACAAATAATCAGGGAAATCGCGAAAATATCGAGACGAAGTGATTTTTAAATAAGAGAAAATGTTTAATTATAATTATTTATCTAACGTGGCTCGCCAATGTCACGAAAATCTGCGCGAAGGGTGAGTGAGAGCGCATTCGGAGTAAAAGGGATGAAACATGCGTAGCGCCGACTAGTTATCGAAGCGGACTTCACGTATGTTCAAGCCGGAATGACATTCGCCCCTCTCTTTCTCGTTTTGCTACTGCGCACCATTTGCCTGTAATACCAGTTAAACTTGCATTTCGTTTAATACTGGTCGTTACTTTCCGTTCTAACTTTTTTGTGAAGACTTGTATCTTATTGGTTTAATATTTGTTATAATTCATCCATATTTAATCAAATGGAGGGTAAGAAACAAAAACTAAATGTTCGCGGGTTTCAAGACTATTGGACGAATGAATATGGATTTATACAACAAAAGGATCGTGCTGTATGTGCGATATGTCGCGAAAGTGTCGTATGCCGCACGTCAAGTGTACAAAGACATTTCCAAACCAAACATCAGTCCACATTTAATAGCAACGGTGAGAAATGTGAAACTATAAAGAGAGCTGTTTCTGGTTATAAGAAACAAGTAACTTTTTTTTGTGGAATAACTGGAACGAAGCCTAAAGCGACAGAATGCAGCTTCGCAATTGCTCATTGCATAGCTGCCAAAGGCAAACCCTTTACAGATGGGGAATATATAAAGGAAATCTTTATAAAAAGTGCTGAAAAGTTGTTTAGCGATTTACCTAACCAACAAACCATATTATCCCGAATTCGAGAAATACCGGCTTCTGCGCGAACAATTGAAAGAAGAATAACTGAAATGGCAGACAATGTAACAACAAAACAGAATTCTGGATTACAAGAAGCTGTTGCATTTAGCGTCGCTGTTGATGAAAGTACCGATGTAAATGATATTGCGCGGCTTGCAGTATTTGCACGGTATTGTGATAAAGGTCAAGTTTATGAAGAATTGTGCAATTTGATTCCTCTGTCTGGGACAACTAAGGGGCAGGATATTCTTGCTTCATTCATAAATTGTTTTGACAGCAAGAACATTAATATCAAAAAAATATTTTGTGTAACTACTGACGGCGCACCTGCAATGGTTGGCAAGGATAGAGGATTTGTCAAACTTCTTGAAAATCATATTGGACATAAAATATTGAACTTCCATTGTATAATACACCAGGAAAGTTTAGTTGCCAAAATTTCGTCACAGCGCTTAATTCCTGTAATGAACATTGTTGTTAAAATAGTTAATTTCATAGTGTCTCGCTCTTCATTGACACACAGGCAATTTAAATCTCTTTTAGAAGAAATAGAAAGTGAATATGTTGACCTCCCCTTATACAGCCATGTTCGTTGGCTTAGTCGAGGCAATGTCTTGAATAAGTTTGTGTCATGTCTGGAACACATTAAAGTTTTTCTTAATGAAAAGGAACAACATTTCCCCGAATCGAACGATAAAGAATGGTTATGCAAATTGATGTTTCTGACTGATATAACTAAACATCTCAATGAACTAAACTTAAGATTGCAAGGAAAGCGCCAAACTGTGCTCGAACTTTTTGAATATTGGACAGGATTTGCTACAAAATTAAATATATTTTTATGTGATATTAATACTAGTACCTACAAATACTTCCCAAATGTTAAAGCGCTTGCAAATAAATCGACCATAGACAAAGATGAACTTAAAACCTACGTTGAAGCACTTAAAGATGAATTTTCCAGAAGATGCAAAGACTTTGAAGCTCATGTGCCTATATTTTCCTTCCTCATAAAACCAGATTTAATAGATCCATTAATAATCCAGTTTGATTTTTCAATTTTTGAGTGGATGAATGTTGATAATTTTGAAATGGAACTTATCGAACTAATATCTTCAGAATTATGGAAAACAAAATTTAAGGAATTACGAAAAAATCTGGAAGATGACTCTATGGAAAAATCGACTGCTATATTAAATTGTTGGATGTCATTGCCGGAAAGATTTAATTGTTTAAAGAAAATTGCATGTGCTCTCCTTTCCGCTTTTGGTTCCACATATCTCTGTGAACAAATTTTTTCTCACATGAAACATATTTTGAGTCCACAAAGAAGTCGTTTAACAACTGAACATTCAGAATCTTGTGTGAAATTAAAAGTCACAAATTATACCCCTGATATTAAAATATTAAGCAAAAATGTGCAGGGACAAGGTTCGCATTAAATTTTTTAAATTTATGTTAGAATTTTATGTTATTTTTTAATAAATATGTTTAAAAGATAAATTTGGTATAAAATTCTTCTCCTCTAGAACCCCATTATATAATTTAGAATTAAGGCGGCACCCTGAATCATATTGGTAGAGTGGCTTGGCACACCACAGCTAAAAGGTTGCCGACCCCTGGTCTAAACAAATGTTTTAACATACTGGGTATTCTGTTCAAAAAATATGTTTTGTAAAGAGTGTTTTAGAAAACTTGTGGAAGACAAGTGTTCTACTGCAAAACCACTAAAAAAGAGTTGATTACAACTGTAAGTATTTTTAATTAGACAATACATTAATCATTTTGTAAGTGTTTCCAACATTTTCCCGATTAATTATCGCATACTTTATGTATAAAATATTTCTTCAATACAACATTTCAAGAAATTTATTCATTGTTTGATATTAAATAAACCTAATCCAATACAATAAAATGCTTTGCAATATCTCTAGTCATCTTTTGTAAAAATGTGGAACATAAGACTGAATCGTAAAAACTCCATTGTTATAAATAAGACGAACTGTGAAACGATGAAATTCTTACTTCTTAAAATAAACGAGTTTTTCGGGTTTATATGGAAAACAAGAGTTTGCATACGAGTATAAGAAATTTTGTTATATTCTGAAAGATGGAATAAAGATCTTAGTTGTTAATTAGATTCAACTAGCATTTTTTAACTTTTATATTTAAATTTGATGTAACAGTTTCAAATTTGACGTAATCAAATTTCATATTTGAGATAATATTTTACCAAAACTATAAAATAGAACGATATTTCTGAGAAAATTATCCGTAGAAAGCGCTTCAGTATATTGTATATTTATATAACAAAAAGCGTCGTGGGTTGATATTGCACTTGCGATCTGTATTTAAGTCTATTTCAGAATCACAAACATGTATACGTTAATTTATTTATGTTTAAACACTATTAACTTCGCAAAAAATCAACGCATTTAAACAAAAATAAAACAAAAAAAAAACACAATTCAGGTCAAACATATTTTGAACTATGCAAAAATAACCTTAAAAAATAACACGCAACAATAATATAAAGACATAAAAAAATCTAAAAAGTAACTCAAAAACTTGAAAACAAAATCAAAATGGAAAAACAAATACCAAAAACATCATATATAAAAACATGATAAAGACTAAATTAAAATAACAAAAGAAAAAAAATAGAAAAAAAATACTCAAAATTATAAAAGAAACAAAAAGGACCTTGTAGAATATTTCTTCTTTCTCTTAAATTCGACCTTTAGCCTATAACTCGTATTATTAGGGCTTACTCTTGTGAGATGTTGGCTCCCAGCTACGAGTATCCGTCAATATTTTTGGAGGGTATCCTGGGATTTAATTGATTGCCATATAGGGACTTCTGATACTATCCAATATTTCTACATAGCCTTCCTAATGTTTTCACCACTTTGCTTTAAAGTTTGGAGCATATTAAGTCCGACTCTCAATACATATCACGAAATTTAAGGTTCTAATTTAGTATTTAGGCTGTACTTTGGATTCGAGCCTAAGTATTTTGCCTGTTATTAATCTGAGGGTTTTCATTTCATTAGTTCTGAGGACATTTTTTATTTGCTCTAGACTCAATTCCATAAATCATGATTGGCCTCTCATATGCTTTGTAAATTATGACCTTACTTTATTGTCATTTATTTGTTATTCCAGACCTCATATTATATTTTAGGCATGTGACGACAGTAGATACTTCATTAACTTGTATACAGTATCCTGAAATAATAAACATCTCATACTCTATCTGAAGTAATAAAATATCAACGGTGGCCAAAAACACTTCTACAATAATAAAGCATTAACATGAAATTATAGAACACAGTAGATTTACCTTTTGAAACACCTGAATATACTAACGTTCGTGACGATATCTAATCGTGCAAGGGGCGAGAAAAATACATGTTTTGGGAGGTGGAATTCGAAAATATACATGTATTTTTTATGTGAGTTTCTCACAGACTCCTTATGATGTCAAAACATAATTTCTGAACAACCGGTAGATGTTCACTGTTCTTTCGTTATATTTTTACAGCGTCAATCGTTTTACACCAGTTCCACTGTCTTTCAGGGTTCACAAAAATATACACCATAAAAGTTTTGCTTGTGATGGAATCAGTACAGAATACATCTCTTTCTAGTCATTTTCAATATGAATATTTTATCTGAATGCAGAGGACATTCTGAGATTCGATACATGAAATTTAAATGTTCTAAGAAAGCAACGAATTGTTCAAACGCTAGGAATTTTATGGTTTCTTTTATGAGGTACTTAGAGTTCTTTATTTTCTAAGTGTAGAAGTCACTTAGAAAGTCACGTGATGTTTAAAAAATTAGAGTGTTAAATATTAAAATGTTATGAAAATAAAAGTCGTTTTAAAACAATGTTTTAAGCATTACATTACATGTTTATTCATTAATGAACATTTTAAATGTGATATAATTAAAAGTTTTGAAGGCATATGACAATTTCCCACCTTTTATTGAGCTTTAATTGGAGCTTTTCTATTAAAAGATTACTTTAATTTTAATAGTGAATATGATTTGATAATCCCCAATTATATTATACATCGTTTCGCTTAAGTAATGACGCAGACAGTGCTAACAGCGAATTGGGTGGTCGAATATTTGAGTAATTTTTAGTATTATGATAGATTGGGGAACACAATGGACGTGGACATATTCAGTTGCTCTAGAGTGAAGCTAAAATGAAATTGGTATTTTTTATTGTGGCCACTATATCTTGAAATATGGTAGTGATACGATAGTGCTGGGGACATGACATACGGTGATTGTTGTTATGAAATTGGTATTTTTTATTGTGGCCACTATATCTTGAAATATGGTAGTGATACGATAGTGCTGGGGACATGACATACGGTGATTGTTGTTATGAAATTGGTATTTTTTATTGTGGCCACTATATCTTGAAATATGGTAGTGATACGATAGTGCTGGGGACATGACATACGGTGATTGTTGTTATGAAATTGGTATTTTTTATTGTGGCCACTATATCTTGAAATATGGTAGTGATACGATAGTGCTGGGGACATGACATACGGTGATTGTTGTTATGAAATTGGTATTTTTTATTGTGGCCACTATATCTTGAAATATGGTAGTGATACGATAGTGCTGGGGACATGACATACGGTGATTGTTGTTATGAAATTGGTATTTTTTAACAATATTTGTTTATGTTAATTATATTACTGCATATTTATACTTTTATTGTGGCCACTATATCTTGAAATATGGTAGTGATACGATAGTGCTGGGGACATGACATACGGTGATAGTGATACGGTGATTGTTGTTATGAAATTGGTATTTTTTAACAATATTTGTTTATGTTAATTATATTACTGCATATTTATACTTTTATTGTGGCCACTATATCTTGAAATATGGTAGTGATACGATAGTGCTGGGGACATGACATACGGTGATAGTGATACGGTGATTGTTGTTATGAAATTGGTATTTTTTAACAATATTTGTTTATGTTAATTATATTACTGCATATTTATACTTTTTCGCAATATGATTTACGTGTATACGACTACGAACTGAGAAATATCTGGCGTCACCGTGTCCGGCCCCACCCTTCTATTGATAAGAGTGTACTTTGAGTTAATGATGTTATGAGATGAGCTGTGGCCTTTTGATATCTTGGCACTCTCAAATATATTGATTTTTCCATTGCCTTAACGTATATGTACAATTATAGGATATGTACTGGCTATGAAATAACCTTTTTTCAAGAAGACGGAGGTCTTTGAAACCGGTAGTGAACTCAAATAAAACAGTGGTGAATACAAAATAAAAAATAAGCGTTTTATTTATTTAACTAAAAAAGTATCAAGAAACTCATTATATATTTTATTTATTTATTAGAACTTTAGTCTAGTTTGTTAAATTATACTGTTAATTGTAACATGCACAGTTTTTTAAAATAACTATGATTATAACTTTGAATATTAATTATTTTCTTGATTAATTATAAGATAAATATTCTTCATTGAGTTTTCTAGAAAACTATGAAGGCATTACGACGTTGCACGTCTTGTATGTTTATAACAGCATTATAAAAGGTTTTTTTAATGTTGTCCTGGTGTTACGAATTTCGCCTTCCTGAAGAACTTTAAATTCTGGAAATGCCAAGTACAGTACCAACATTTATAAGACTATTCTGCATCGAGTTTTCTAGAAAACTATGTAGAAAGCACCATAATGATGCACATGTTCTATGTTGAAACCATCAATAAAACGGATTCTTTAAATATTTTCCTCGTGGTATAATTTTTGTTATCCTGGATAAATTCTCTATTATAACCAAATACAGTATCTAAATTTATCAAAATAACATTCTTCGTTGATATTTAGGGAAAACCTTGAAGGCACTACAATAGTGCGAATATTGTTTATGAAGCCAGCAATAAATTATTATCCTGGTGGTGGAAACTCCATGTTCCTGGATATATTCTGCATTCTTGATGTAGATCAAAATTTATCAAAGCGCTAAAGATGTAAGTTTCCAACTTTTCCCCATGGTACCCCAGTTCAATTCCTTTCATAGTTAAATTTGGAGCAAGTTGACTTCAAAGAGTCTGAAATGATTGAGCTTGTCTCTCGTGAACCAGGGGTAACTTCAAGTTAAGATAATTTTACATAATTTATTATGATGCCTTAAATATTTCGTATAAACAACTATCATCTAAATAACTACCGTCCAAAAGATGATATTTACTTGGGCAAGTCGGTTTCTAGAAATTTCGCCAAATATATAATTATAATAATAGTTGTTATTATAATGTTAAATAATTATTTATTTCAGATTTTGAGCACGGTACAAACTCCGTTCGGATCTGACCTCTCTCCCTATCCCATAAAGAACATGACGTGATGGTGTGTATTATACGTAATACAAAACAGAAAAAAAGGAGTACACAAAAAAAAACGAAACGTAAAAATTAAAAGAAACATTATTTAAAAAAATAATGTTGAATCAATAGTTGAACAATATGATCCCTCATTTAGATGACCAGCTTTATTGTCGTGTCATTCACAAACTAGGTTATTCCAGTTTAAGTGTCTTTACAGGAGATATATGATCGTGCGATAACACATTGAACTTCCGTGTGGAAGGTCGCCAATTCGAACCTCGCGCTGTGCTACTCCTCTCGAATGACACAGGCATTGTTACCGTCTAGTTTTCGGGGGTATAAAGATACCTTTGACTTTGGTCACATCTATTCTTTCAAAACAAGAGAGGAAAGTGCTCTAATTATCTCATTTTGTTGTACCATCGGATCCAGTGCAGCGGTGTGGCCAGTAAGTTTGATGGTGCGTACGGCTCACTCACTTAAAAAAAAACCAACGCCACAGCTTCGCTTTCCAACTGAATTGACATTGGAATGACGAAAGTATCCTCGACTACGAGGCCCAGTAACGATGACGACTTTACAGAAGAACATTTATATATATTTGTAAATTTAAATATCTTAAAAAGTGTTTATCATAATAAAATGTCAAGTCGAAAACATTTTCTTGTCGTGTAGCAATTATTTTTGTATGCTGGAAATTACGGTCAAAATTAAGAAAGCACGTGGGAGACTAATCATGACTTATGGTAAAGAGTTTGGAGTAGACACAAAAACAAAAAGTATGCTTAAAATATAAAAGTTCATTACATGTAAAAGAAACTTATTTAAAATACTTATTTCTTAAGTAAAAAAATAATAATATTAAGTGTTAAGGCCGGGCTATGAATTCAGGCCCGTACCCGAGAAATATGTGAAGTACTCGTAGATGATAATAGGAAAGGATAAATTATACTAGAGTTCCTACAAGTCAATGTATTAAATACCCACAAGCAGTAGTATATCAGAAATAACTCTAAAAATATAGCAGGAAAGCTTGAAGTCAATATCTAAAGAGAAGCAGTCCTGATCATAACAGTATTCAGGTAGAACTAGAGAGAAGACGAAGAAAAAGAAGGAAACGAAGTGAATCAAGTTGTGGTATATTTATTTGGCCCCGTAACAAACAAAGAAAGCAATGCAATATGCTAGAAGTATTGTGCGAACTAAATTTGAGTACACACAACGTGCTTAAGTGCTGTAAATTTATATTAACGGATAAGGCACGGTCTTAGCATCAAGAGTTAAGATTCTTCAGGGGTGTCACGGAGCTTTTTCAGACAAAATCAATTGATATATGATGGTTGATTTGCCTGGTTTTGCATATATTACTACACGAAATGGATGGATTCATGTTAAGATGTCAGAAACAAAATTTATAAAAATATCTTGCAAATAAAATCACACTATAATGTCGTTTCCCTGTTGAGGTAGGCAGAAAGAAAAAAGCGTCAGACTTTCCTATATAAGCACACATATTTCACCTCTTTTCTTTTCTTCACCACATACGATTTTTTTTTGACTTCTTTTTCCAAAATATCATACACTTAATCCAATCATAATTTCCTTAGTTTTCTTCTATTACACCTATCACACACATTTGCATTGTATTTTTGTTATGAAAGTCTTTATTAATTCATTCGTTCTTTTGCCCAAACCATCTTAGAGTGCTCTTACTTCATACATCAACCTTAATTTCACATTTATTCCTAATTACTTCACAATGCGAAGCATTGCTTTAAGCTTACATAGCAACAAAAATTGTACATGCTGTTAGTTTACATAGCAACAATGCGAAGCTCAATAATCTGAACATTTGTACGTCAATATATTTTCTCCTTCAATACATTTTTAAGTTACTTACTATAAAATAAAGTTTAAATCACATTTGGACGTGAGAAATGAGAATTTTCGGTAATTATCATAAAACGCTCAATGTTTGGATTTTTAAAAACTAATTTTCAACTGGAAATACATTTCCACACACTTGAAAAAAATGTAGGTGCCCTGATGCATGGAAATGGAAAGGGGTTACAAGTTTCAAATTATAATATCTGAGAAACACAAAATGTTAGTTACCATTACGATGATTTAAGAATATTGTTTTAACTTTAATCACTGAATGTAAATATTGGCATGTTTAATGTTACTTCAACTCAACTATCCTAAATCATTGTTTCCTTACACCTGTTACTTCAAGAGCGCTTCAAGATTTATTGTTATGCATAAAATAAATTTCATATGAAAATAAGATCTAAAATTAATCCAGTCCAAATGCTACCCACTATGTAAGCATTTGCGGCATTTGAGAAACGCCATAATACCGTGTATAATATCTTAAATAGATTAATAATATTTTGTAATTTGTTTTATTAAAAACACTGTTTATTCCACTTTTCGCAGCCTCTCACAAATATCAAACACTGTTTATTCCAAATAAATTGGAATAAACAATGTATGATAAAACAAATTACAATGTTTTTAAACCTCCACAATATTAATGTCTTTACTATAAACGATAGATAAATAATAGATACCATTAAATGAAATACGAGTATGTTATTGAAACAAGAACTCACGAATATACCACACGAATGATGGCATTAGTAAGAACATCAGAGATTAAGGTCTTTCAATTTATAACTGATAAACACTCCGAGACAGAATAAAAAATTGAAAAATACAACCGAAGGCGTTGAAAAATGGGGAAGTGAAAAATGAGGACATTGGTGGGATCATGTTCAAATAATGAATAAAACTCGTACTTTTTTGAAAAACCACCATAATTTATATCTTAGGTGCTTCTAGAAACTCTTCAAGCAGATAATTTCTGCTAGCCTTTGGGTTAGCTTTGTTAGTCAGTTGACGAATATACTAGACTAGTATGGAGTACGTTTGTCTATATAAGGCCGATAAATATTGCATTAAATTAATCATGTCGTCAAATTCATAGATACCCAAGACCAGCCCCAATGGAAAAGGTATAAACAACTTCACAAATCTCCTTCAGCATGGGGGAAAAATCACAAAAATAGAAAAAAAACTACGATAATCAATTCAGCAGTTCAGAAATATTCTTCAAAAGCCCTCGAAAGGGACACCGGGTTATATTTCAAGGCTCAGATATTTGGATGTGCCTCCTTAGGTACTTCTTATAGGTCAACAAACTAATTCCAAAAACATCCGAGACTGCAGCATACTCATTTCCGATCCTGTGTAGTTTAGGTTGAATTGTATTGTACTTTTGTTGAATACAGTAAAACTTGACATATACAAAATAAATTTTTCCAACGATCCAGAAACGAGAGTAGAGAAGTGAAAAGCAGAATGATACCCTTTTTACAATAAATTGGGCTCCAACGGGAATTGAACCCCTAACCCCCATGCTGGGTGACAGGGCTCTTACCAACTTAGCTAATGAGCTTGTAGGAACTACGGTCGTCCCTGAATATTGTCAACACGCACGGTCAACGACCGACGAAACGACCTTCGGATATGTCCAAAGGTCGCATACCAGAACATTGATATTGTTTACCCGCAAATACTATTTACGATACATTCCACAGTAGAAAGAGAACGCATTGCGCTGTCTCGCCGTTTTCGCCAACAAATTATCTACCCACAATATTATTCGCGACGTCTGCAATATTGCGATCGACCACCTCGGCACGCACAGAGGGAGATAAAAATATATTGCGGGCGCACTCACGCGCCCCGTTCTGAATATGTATAAATACCTACTTATCGATAAATAAAGCATTATTAATCATTTGACCATTCATCACTGTTTACTATTCATTGATTATTCACTCTCACTTTCCGCATTGCTAATCGACGTATTTTATTTTAAATACCAAACAATCAAAATCATCAGCACGTCCCACAAGGACATTCGCTAAAAGCTCAATTTCAATTTTCCGTTGCCTTATGGCAATCTCTTCCAGCCAACCAAAAATAAGAGTCCTGAAGGGAAAACCAGAACGGTACCCTTTTTACAAAGAAATGGGTTCCAACGGGAATCAAACCTGTTACTCCCGGGTTGAACAGATGTCTTACAAACTAGACTTTGAAAGTCTTCAATGGATACATAATTCTTATAAAGGATATATAATTTTTATAAAGGATACATAATTCTTATAAAGGATATATGTTATATGTTGGAGGAGTGTAACGTGGATGATAAGGATAGAAACTTTATCAAAAATCTTTATCAATTCCAGACGGCTGAAATTAAAGTCGGTAACGCCCGCTCGGAGGAGATTGAAATTAGAAGAGGCGTACGTCAGGGATGCATATTGTCACCATTGCTCTTTAACATGTACTCTAACTATGTCTTTAAGAAAGCCCTAGAAAACTCGACAAGGGGAGTGAAGATCAATGGCGAATATATCAATAATATAAGATATGCCGATGATACTGTCATTCTGGCTGATAACATCGCAGATCTTCAGGAACTCCTCATAAGCATTAATAATGCAGGAGAAGAATTAGGCCTGAACATTAATAAAAAAAAAGACAAAATGGATGGCATTTAGCAGGACCGATTACTCCCATGTAACATTGAGACTTGGCGGTGAATCTTTGGAAAGGGTGGAACAGTTTAAATACCTGGGCAGTATGATTACAGCTTCTGTGGACCCAGATGTGGAGGTGAAGTGTAGGATCGAAGCAGCCCGTAGTTCATTCAACAAAATGAGATCAATATTCTGCAATGATAACTTGAATTTGAAACTAAGGCAGAGAATGTTGAGGTGCTACGTCTGGTCTGTACTATTGTATGGCGCAGAGACTTGGACCCTGAAAGTGCATACTATGAATAGGTTAGAAGCATTCGAAATGTGGTTGCACAGGAGAATGCTTCGCATACCATGGACAGATCTGGTCAGTAATTCAGTGGTTTTGAGGAGAGCTGACTGCAGTAGACAGCTGCTGAAAGATGTTAAGGTCCGTAAGATCTCATATCTGGGTCACATTCTGCGTGGAGATAAATATAGTGTACTCCAATTAATACTCATGGGGAAAATCGAGGGACATCGTGGTCCAGGTAGAAGGCAAACGTCTTGGCTGCGAAATATAAGAGACTGGACCGGAATGAGACGTGTGGAGGAGCTGTTCCGGGTCGCGCAAGACAGAAAAGCCTTCGCCAGAGTGATTGCCAACGTCGGGGGGACCTGACAGGGCACATCAAGAAGAAGAAGATGTTATATGAATCCTGTAAAAGACAGATCGGAATGAAGGAAAATAAGATTGAGGAGAAGTCATACTAGCGAGATCAATCATAATTTACGTGAGGTAGGTGAACTTGTCAATATCATAACTCTTAATGAAAAGTTTAACGTATCCCATACTCCAATTTATTGCTCAAAATATTGAGGTATTACAGTTCTACAGAATATTGACTTTACATGAAGTTATTCTTGTTAAAATTAGTGTTAACATTAAAAAAAACTGTAGTATCGGAAATTTTTCTGAAATAAAAAAAGCTAATATCAATATTGTGATGCGGTCGGAGTTATTGTATGCAATAGCTTGGGATTTAAGTATGTGTGAGGATAGGTTTTGGCCAAAAGACTGGATTGAATTCATTTTAATCAAGTATCGAAACACTTGACAAAACTTGTAAAAATGACAATACATAATTGTGTGTTGGTACATATCTTGATGCATGTAAGTGAAACTTGGGCACTGCAGATGAAGGATAAGAGTAAGATTCATGATGTGGAGACGTATGCACTAAGGAAAATTTGTAGTGTCGATGTTTGAAATAAGGCGGAACGAAGACATAAACAATTAATGCATGACTTTGCTCAATTCCTATTTATAAAAAAAAGTCTTTAAAAACTTCGTCCTATTTATAAAAAAAAGTCTTTAAAAAACTTCGTCCTATTTATAAAAAAACATATCATTTGAAATAACCAAAAATATTCCAAGTCACATAAAGCCAGCTTTTTACACTAATTTTAATCTCCGGAAACTCTTATTTAATGGGAAAAGGTGTGGTGTGTATAAACTTTTATGTGCTGACTGTGATAATTTTTATATAGGAAAGACAGGAAGATCTTTTGAAAAGAGATTTCGTGAACACAAATCCGCCTTAGCAAATCCTCTAATTTATTCTGAAATGGCTAATCATTGTCACCGTGAAAATCATACTTTTTCTATCGATGATGCCAAATTCTTACATATCAGTAGTAACGGAAATAAATTGGACAGATTAGAGGCCCTAGAAATTTCTAAGTCAGTACACCGATCCGAACATCTGTTGAACAGTTATTTCCCAAAAATCTCTTCGCTCTTGGCCGAAATTGTCCCATGCCTCCCTCACCCCTCAGCCTCCAACCGTTGAAGCGTGTATATCGGTACCAGTTCGAACAGCATTTAGTCTTGTTTGCGCTCCCCTGAAAATGAGGTGAAAGCCTTGAAACCGGTAGGGTTATACCGTCACAAAAGTGGAATAAACAGTGTTTGATAAAAATAAATTACAATGTCTTTAAACCTCCACAACGTTAATGCCTTAACTATAAACAACACTTTAATAATATTCAATTTCAAACCTCATTTCACCGGAATTTATTTAGTGGCCTTCTATATATACAATAAGGAATCGCTCGTCATTGTCGTAACCACCATAATATATCCCTATTAAAGGCGTGTTCTCACAGTTCAAGTTTAGTTGATCAACAAAAGTTGAATACGACTTGAATCAGTTTTTGTTCACACGTTTTAATAGAAACTGATTCAATAAAATGTTTCAATTTAATTCAGTTAAAAATGGCGTCGAAAGCATTTTTTCTTGCATCTTTATTTTTATATTTATCGAGTTGAAAGCGAACTTATCAATCAACTTGAATTCACATGTTCACACGTTTCAAGACAGGTTTCCATTTGAAAGCAAATGGCGGATGACTCATAACTTGAACGATAAAGTTTGACTGGGTCAATCTTTTCTTGATCAACTAAAAAGTTGATCAACTCTACTAAAACAAAGGTTCTCACTACACATTTCATTTAACTTTTATTGATCAACTTTAATCGGTCAACTAAACTTGAACCGTGAGAACGGGCCTTGAATCAGTTTCTATTGAAACGTGTGAACAAAAACTGATTCAAGTCGTGTTCAACTTTTGTTGATCAACTAAAGTTGAACCGTGAGAACGGGCCTTAAGATAGGTTGACAGAACAGATTTTAACTTTATTCTATCCTGGCATACATCTTCTGTCTCTGCCATGTCCATATCATGCATACTATCCTATTATAAAATAAAGGCTTTTCACACTTCCCTCTTTCGGAATTTGATTATTTTTATCATGCTATATTTTTCAAAGTTTTCCCAAATTTCTATTTCCCTCTATACTACAACAAACTTCGTGGCCCAGTAAGTAAGACGTCTGTCTCCCAACCCGGAGGTTGCAGGTTCGATTTCCGTGGAACCCAGATTGTTTAAAAAGGATTCCAGTCTGACTTTCAAGGCCTCTTTAATATATTTCTGGTTGGCTGGAAGATATTGTCACATGACAATAAGCCCACCAGGTTGTTATGTATGCAACGAAAGTGTAATATATAACAACATACTACTCGAATATATTATTTTTGTGAACCTATCATAATTCATTATTTGTACCTTACCAAACTACCACAGTGCTTCTTTTTTCATCTTTATTACTACATGTTATTTCAATCCGCATTATTCCATAATGTCCTCATTTCTTCGTTTGTCGTATATAGTATTGTTTATCCACATATTCTACTCAACGCTATAATTTCTACCGCGTTTACTAAACTTTCATCACTTTTTTTAACACTTCCAGATTCGTTTGCATATCCTTATTTGGGTACTAAGATTCCATTGTGACTAGTTTTATTTATTTTGAAATGCTTTGGTCAGACAATACGTTGTATAACTTTTGCAAGCCGCTACCCTTTTTTCACTATCGTACATGTCCATCCAATGTGAACATGCTTCAAAGATACGAAATTTTCTCGAGGAGACGCTCTAGAGAAGATATTTTTAAATAAAACAACGCTTTACAAACCATCTACCAAATAATAATAAAAGTTAAGGCCAAAGCTCGGTTAAAGGTCGAGCAAGGCCCTTTTTGCTAATATAAATACATTTTTAATATAAATATTAAACGAAACCACAATAAGGCACTTTCGGCATCAAGGAAAATTAACTAAATACACACATTTCATAGAAATGTGAGGTTATATAACGCAATCTGTAGCAAACATGGTGGCGAAAAGCTGATAATCTTTAATAACAGTCTACATAATGCCTCGTACAAATTATCGTGGTAAACCAAGTCAGATTATTTTAATGTCAGTTTTCACGGTTCCAGGGTTGTGATATGTATTTTCCTTATTCTTCACTTTTTTGCTATCCGTAGAGAATTGAAAATTTACTCTGTTCTCTACGGAGAATATATAACTAACAAGTATTGTATTGTATTACACTTTCACTGTGTACAAGAACAACCTGACGGGTTTATTGCCATGTGGTAAATTCTTCCGACTGTGGTTTAAGAGTTAGTATTCACGCTAAGCAAGCAAACGCCCCAGGCTCGATTGCTGACGGATTTACCTCCAAACTCGTTTTACTCTTAGACCATTTACGTTTGAATTTATGTTTTTCAGTAGCTTATATGCTACAAAATAAATCCTACGTAAAAAATATGCTTAATGAAAGGTTGCAGTAGAATACACCTGCCGATCGTTTTGGAACTTTTATCTCCTTGCTATTAGTCCTTTATATATGATCTATCGAGACTGATGGCTTACTGAAGTACTTCTTCTTGGTTAGCTTGTTAATTGAAGTGCTTGTTCTTGTTTAACTTGTCTTATTCTTAAAGTGCTTGTTCTTGTTTAGATTGTCAATAAACGTTCAGGCGTATTTCATCTACAGAATGGCTGACAATTGTATGTGATCACGAAAGATAACCTATCGTATCGGAAATCTCTTCGAATCAACGAGAAATATGTTAACGAGGACTTAAATGAAAACTCGACTAAAACCATCTAAAATAATCTATTTCAACGCCATACAAAACCATTTAAAAATATTTTAATTTTTAAGCCAGTCCAAAAGGATGAACAGTCACAGATAGGTCTGGAATGGGACGGACTTAAGGTGGAAAAGTTGGGCATAGATCGAAGTAGGAGAATAAAATTGATGAGGATTTTATTGTTTGCTGTTATTCTTCCAAAACTCTAGAAAAATTAATGCATTCTTTGTAAAGAATGATGGTTTTAGATGCGCATTTGAGATTTATTAATATATTTTAACAGCATTATTCCAATTTTCAGAAATACAGTGTTTGAAACTACTCAAAATCTAATTATTTTTCAATATATCAGTGATTTACTGAATAACATATTCGTATGTTTGTCTTTTCTATTAATGAGTTATAATTATTATACGTTTACATTATTGATAATTTAATTTTGTTTCTCATTCACAAATAAATAAAATACATTTAATTAAATTTTTGTTAATATGTATTTAATTTCAAAGTATCGTAGACAATCTAGTCGATTCATAAGAAGAATGAATATTAAAAATGAATATTAAAAAAAAACGATCATAACGACCACAATACCAATTGCAATCAGACTAAATAAAACGAAACAAGTCTCTCATCTCTTTTCTTCGGTGAGGCACCGTCGTCCGTTCCTCGTGTGCACCTATTCTAGATTTTTTCATTCCAGTTGTTTTTTATGTTTGCAGAGTTCATTCACCTGCTTTCTCCAGTCTTTCCTTATTAATTCAGTCAGACGCCTTCTGTTTGGTATAGATAATTTGTTTTGACAGACTATTGTATTTAAAATAACCAAAATATGTTGTGAGAGAAACTTTAAAAGTGTCCAAGTTCCAGACATCGCCCACATTGTCTTCATCGGATTAGCGTTGTCAAAATAACGAAGTAAATTTATGACCGATTTTGGATGATAGAAACTGTCTTAAAGGTATTATAGTTAGGGCTTTGTTTGTATTGCGGCCCTTAGAGATACATGGAAACTCGAGCTGTAAAAATGGAAAAGAGTTTCACGTGTTCTAATAATTAAGTTATTTATTGTAATTTATTTTTATCAAACACTGTTTATTTTCCTTTTTTGTAACGGTATAACTACCGGTTTCAAAGCTTTCACCTCATCTTCAGAGGAGCACCAACAAAAAATGAAGATTAAAACAAAATCGATCATAACGACCACAGAATACCAATTGTAATCAGACTAAACAAAACGAAACAAGTCTCTCATCTCTTTTCTTCGGTGAGGCACCACCTCATTCTCATGTGCACCTATTCTAATTTTTTTCATTCCAGTTGTTTACTATGTTTGCAGACTTGTTTGTGCTCCCCTGTTTGTCTTGTTTGTGTTCCCCTGAAGATGAGGTGAAAGCCTTGAAATCGGTAGGGTTCTACCGTTACAAAAAAGTGGAATAAACAGTGTTTGATAGAAATAAATTACAATGTCTGTAAACAACATAAGTTATTTATCTTTAAAATTTAATTTTAAACGGAATCGTAATCAGAACTTGTTAAGTATCCCTGACTTGGATCAATAAGAAACAGATAATCAAAAATGTGTATTAGAGTGTTTCATTAGTATCATTTTGTTCCAACACATGCTGCCTACAGGGACAAAGAAATCTATTGTAACGTTTACAGCTTAGCGTTTAGCATACTACTGGAAATATCTTAAATTGTATACAGGGTGAGTGACATTTATTAGGAGATATTAAAATAAGTTTTTCAGGATGCCAATACGAGATTTTTTTTCGGTTTTAGATTATGTGTAGTGTTCAAATAATATCGTAAATTTTGAATACAATTCCCAAAAAGGCTTGTCTTTAAGTGTTTCCTAAAGCTACACACGCCACCCAAATATTTAACAATAAGAGGTAGATTAAGATCCTCAAAAGATGCGATAACAATTAGGAGTCAACGCTCGAGATATATATGAGCCCGATGAGAGAAAGGTCAAATAGCCTGAAACAAGAACAAGAAAGATAACTTCAGATGGAGTTTTATTTTCCATAATTTCTACTTATGTGACGGTTGGAAATTGATCTAATATCAAAGAAAACTATTTTTTAAAATTAGTATTCTCTATTCTCTCCATTAATAACATACGTCGCTACAAGTAAGAGTTGCAGCCACCCTGTGTATCAGGTGTAGCATATGCGATATTAAACATACCTTTATCTTATTAGTTTTCTCAGGGGTCTCACGTTATGGTGCACGTGTTTTATAATATATTAGTTCTCATGATTCTGATAATAAAAGGATGTTATTACATACGTGAAAACTACACACATAGTTTGCACTCTTTATGTGTAAGCATAGGCTTCCGAAGTATGGTCTGTTGCCTGACTAGTACACCTAAGGTATTAGCAGGGAAGACCAAGGTTTGACTGAATGCGATGAAATGCAAGTAGCCTGAACTAGTGAACATGGAAGTGTTAAATAATTAGTTACAAGAATTGCTATCTTGTTATAAGTTAGTATGTAGGTGTTGACTATTTGAAAGAAATTAAAAATAAAAATTACACGTCGGAAAAAGACATTAAGTTAGCTTATAGTTATAACATAGAAATTAGATTAGTCCTTTGGTTCTTAAGTTATAAATTTGTGTATAGGTTAATCCTTTGGCAAATTTGTATATCATAGATAACTTTATCAAGGAAATTAAAAAAAAAATGATAAAAAAACACTATACTATACCTTAAGCCGAAGGTGTTACTAGCCAAATTTCAATTTCAAGTTGCGCTATTTAAAAAATTCACCTCAAGAGCGATTACGTGCTGTTTTCTATAACAGTACTATATCAATGGTACTTTATTTGAATCATTCATAAAATACAACTCATAGTTTAAGAGGAATATTGTCTGAAAGTCGAGCTACCAATAATGAATAAAAAGATAAATAATTTTTATCCTTTAGCCATCATATACTATCTCTTAGAGATTTTTTCGCAAAAGTTCGAAGCATATATTCGATAAAGGTGTTTCGTTCTACTTTTATTAGATCTAGTTTCGATACTACAAGCCAATATCAATGTTATTGCGACATAATAATAAAACAGATTGATTTTTCCGATTGAGCAGGTTTAGAAAAATTTCAAGTAAATTTTTTAAGAGCGATGTCTCTGGTTATAGAATTTTTTACTTACTTCCTTTGGTGCTTTTAAACACAAAGGTATGCTTTTAAAAGTTGTCTTATGAATAATTTAGTTTATTTTACTCGGAATATGAATGGAATCTTATATAGTACCGTGTCCCCGGTATTGTGTGGAAAGGTTAATTTATTCATTCTTATTTAAGGTGATAAGAACATATATTATAATAACAAAAGTTATCGTTAAAATATGGAAACTTGAATAATCATACTCTTTCCCCCCATCGTGGTTTATTCTTATATTTAGATTCAGTAGACTTGCGTCGATTTTTTAAGATCGATAACTACATTATTACACATGTCAATTATATACTGCCGTTACTGAAAAAAAAACAATTATAAAAGGGTCCATTAACCCGTTCACCACACCCGAAGTATGAAAAGGCAGCTTATTAAACCAGACGTTTCCAAAGTGTGCATCTCGGCACCCTTGAGCGCCAAGATTCATTCCTGTAGGCGCCCAGGTATTCAAAAAACTTCAATAATTCCAGTAATTTTTTTACATAAAAAACTAAAATTGTCGATGTACAACTGGTTGAGTTTTGAATATTCTTTGCACAACGGATCCTGGTTTCCTTTGCAATGACTTACCTCTGTGAATCTGAATTTTTGGAATAGCTGTAAAAAATTTTTTTGCTCAAAACTGAACGTGGAATAGGTAATGAGGCTTCACTATCCCACTAATAAGATTTTTTAGGGTGCCGTGAAAAAATATTTATATACTAAGGGCACCTGCCGAAAAAGATTGAAAACCACAGTCTTAAACCATTCAGGTAGTGAGTATATTTTACAATAGTTTATAATATAAGACGACCTCCGTGGTCTGGTTGGTTAGACGCCTATCTTCCACCCGGAGGTTGCGGGTTCAAATCCCGCTGTAACCCAGGTAAAAAAAGGGTTTCAATCTGGTTTTCACGTAAGGTCTCTTTACATCTTTCTGGTTGGTTAGAAGACCAAATGGTAATAAGCTCATCAGATTGTGTACGGCAAAAGTGTGATATAATACAATACAATGTGGTAAATGATCCGAATACTACCACCGGACTGGACTACCTAGGAACGTTCTTTGTTGAAAAAATGAACCCAGGAAGTTAACATACACTGTCTGAAAAGTTTGAATTGATTGTTTTTGACAAATCCTGCCTCAATGAATTCAATTATTACAAGGATTCTCTAATCTCCAATCTTGAAGAATTGACGACGCACAAGAGGAAGAATCCCAATGTATTAGACTGACCAAGTAAAATATGCAACTGGACTACCCTTAACAACTGCCCTTCGAGCCGCGGAGTGCAGGGATGGATGGAGAGATGGCATTAGATGCTTAGTCACAATGCTCGGTCATGAGTTACGCGACAGGATGGATAACAAGAATTAAAAGTTTTTTTTTCAAGATTTAGCGCTCTGAATTTAAAATTAAACGGAGACCGTAGGAAGGTACAAAGTAACTCTAAAATAATGGTTTTCATCTGCAATGTTTTAGATGAAAATTATTAGTTTTTTTTAAATAACTTTAAATAAAAGTTTTTTTACATTTTTACCAAAATCTATGAAGAAAACTTGATAGTTTAATGCCAGAACGTATATGAGCATCGCTCTTATTAGATTTTTTGTTTTAGAAACTTTCCCGTTCCAGAATGGGAAGGCTGAAAAATTATCTGATGACTTATATTAAAAATTACAATTTCTACGCTCTTTGGGAGTATACAGTAGAAGGAACTTATGTCTTGAATAAAGTTTTATTATTTTAATACTAGATGATCAACCTGTACAATGCGCGGTTTCAGGATTTTTATAATGTTTCAGAACTGTTATCTTGGAATAAAATTTTTTGACCTTCGTGGTCTAGTTTGTAAGACACGTTTGTTGATTTATACTATAGTAGGCTGATGACTGCGCGGATTGAGGAAAATGCAATATTTTTGACATTGACATACCAACTAAATTCGTGAAACTTGTGTAAAGTGTTAAATCAAAATAAATGTCCAACTGCTTTATACATTCGTCGTTTTACAAGGATTAAATCAAGGAGGTGTGCTGGCTGGTCTCAATGCTCTTTAATTTCTCTCTTGAGTGCCGTCAGAAAATCCTTGGTAGACACAATCTCTAAAATATTATTTAAGTCTTGCTAAGCGGTGGAATACACCTATGATCTGGAGATCCTTACCAGTTTTCATAGAAGCATTCAAAACCCTAGTATCTGCAACAAAGATGTAACCTTAAAAGGGAACGAAAATACTAACGCAAAACCTATGGACTGGGAATGCATTCAGTTCTAACGTCAACATGGGGAGAACATTCAGCATCTATCTGAAATGCAATATCAACACAGAAATTCTGAAAACTATGAGAGTGAAGAATATTAATTCTGCAGCTATGAGATTTACTTTTCAATACTGTTCATATTAAAGTCACAAAATGCCCACTAAAAGCCAAACATAACATACTCGTGCTATAAAAAAGCAGCATACACTCACACCATCCCATGTAAAACCGCTTAGAACTTTTCTTTTAATTTGTAATCTTCTAGTATTTCATTTTAAATAGATTTACATATGTTTGTCTCCATTATCGATAGATTTTTACCTTGCAAATAAATATTTTTTGATTGTTAACACTTTCCCTTCATTACTCCATATAAGAATAATACGTACGTATAATATTGATACACTCCTATAAAATAAATTCAATCGTACGAGAATGTTCACTTAGAAAAGAAGACTCCACCGACTTAGAAGACAGATACAAGTGGAGGCGGAGCATCCAGGAGACCAAGGCTCAGTATGGGCTGTAATTACATCGAAGAAAATATAACGGTTGCTAAAGCATTTCTATTGGATGTATTACGAAGAAACTAAATTTTATTGAGTCAATCGTCAAAATAAAAAGAGTGAAACAAAGAGAAAATGAAGGTGGATTGATGGAATGGAAGTAGAAATATTGAAACCACATTTATCCAGAAGTTTAAAAGAAAACACACAAGTTATTTAACCCTCGAAAATTTGGAAAACCTATTTAAGATTTTTGAAAAAGATGAATCCTTATCAATCAAAAGTTTATTTTCTTCGTAAACTTAATGAAACCCGGAGCCAAAGTGTGCGAAGCTTTTTCCTAAGTTACAATATCAATTTAACTGTTTTTCCAACGAATATCAAGGAACCATTAAATGGAAGAGATCCTTTATAGCTTTTATATCAAATGGAAGTTAATTCTACTAAAAGCACTTGCATTATTAAAATCTATAAAATACTGTACTTCCCGTTGAGATTATATTGCCTAAAATCTGTATTCCTTCAAGTACTTTCGAAAAATGGTATAGCGAAGTTTTTACGAAACAAATGGTTTTCAATATTTTATGTATGGTGCCCTTTAGTGCAGATATATTGAAGAGTGTGGCCGAGAGACATAATTGTCTTCAGACCACTTGAACTGGCTTCGTTATAAGCCATGTTGGAAATTCTACCGACTGTGCACGCATATGTGTAACACGTCAGTATCGTTACCAAACTAAATTTATCAGACGAGGACCCTTTACCGGGTAGCTTCGAAAATTAAACATGGGTTGAAGTCAAGCGTCTTACCAGCTAGGCCTTGGAGGTCGTCCGGAGGAGAGGAGGTTCAATTACTTTTATCATAAATAAGTATTTATTTCAGTAACATTTTTTTTCACACGGAAATGTGTACGTATGAGTAAATTGATATGTATGTATGAGTAAAATGATTTATTCGACTGTTAAAAAATCATATTTTTATGACGAAATTATTTTTTTGACTCGATCTTTAGACATAAATAAGTGATGTCGTACAACACTTCCGTTGTACCCAATACAACCTAGATTTTGTCTTGCTGAAGCAATAAAAAACTCACATTTTAAAATTATTTTTATCGAATGAAACTGGAAATCAATGTAGAATTTGAATGAAACTAAAGTCACATCAGAGTATACACCTTACTGATAACACTTTAAAGATACTATTAACAAATAAATCAATTTATTTACATCGCAACAATATAAAGTGAGTGAGAGTGAATCTAATAATTGAGTGTCAATTTTATGAATGTTTATAAAGAATAAAGCATTTCCACTCATTATCACTGTTTTTTCTTTTCAATATTTATATTTCTCTGTTCAAAAGTAGTCATCTAATCTTAATAAATACTTTATTTTATGTCTTATAATCATATCAACAAGAAACAGCTATCGAATAATAATTGAAAAAAAGTTTTTTTAACTTTAATATTAATTAATTAAATTATAAAGATTAACTATAAAGAAATATGTCTTGGTAAACTTATATTTAAACGAATTTTTTTATAAAATCTTATGGATATATAACCTAACCTAATCTTACCTAACCCAACCCAAAGTTGCGAGTTCGAGTCCCGTTGGAAACCAGATTTTTTTAAAAGGATTCCAGTTTGATTTTTGCTCAAGGCCTCTTTAACATATTTCTGGTTGGTTGAAAGATATTGTCACATGGCAATAAGCCCGCCAGGTTATAACTGTATACATACGTCGAAAGTACAATACAATGGATCAAAATAGTTTAATGTATCCTAGATAAGCTGGATGGTTGGAAGTAAGTGCTATTTAGCAATGAATACACACAATATATCACATCTAACCATCTACACAAAAAAAGAAAAGAAAATAAATAAACCGTTTACATAACAAATATTTTTGTTACACACGGACCTGAATTCAACCGATTTTATACTATTTAATAATAGTACAACACAACATTTTTAGCATAGAAAATCTCAAAGAGTATTCAAATTGTGATTTTACCAAAAAAAACTTAAATTATACAGAGAAAATTTCGTATGCTTTCGAATCAGGAAGAGGAATTGTGACACATGTATTTGGTTTGGGAAGATATTCCAAATTTCCTGCCCAAATTCTGCCGGATTTTCTTAGAATTTCCGTATGTGAAATGTGCCCAATCAATATATTTGCCTTACAAAGGGTGGCTGGTGCCCGTGCCGGGTGTTTTGATTTCCTTACTGATTGATCTCATTACGGAGACAGGAGGTATCCTGAAAATAATGAAAATCGCCCACACAATTTAAGAGAACTCAATTGTTGCTATGGTAGATTAAAATTGACTTCGATTCATTCGTTATTACGGTTAGTCTTCATTGAATATCAAAGACGCCTTTTCTTTATGCTTTATTTTTTATACAGATTTTATACTGCTTTGATATATTTTTTGCTTTTCGTCTTTATAGAAAGACCAACAAACTTATGTTATGTTATTTAGCTATTACTTTTGTATAATATTTTTATGTGGGCTGTGAGTCTTCGTGAATTATTTAAAAACCCTATGTTTTTAATACGTTTTTTTAACTACGTCGCTATCTCTCCTTTACGTTATAACATTGCTTTTGAGAGTCTTAAAATTATACGATACAACTGTAAGGAACACATATTTTTCATAATTTTTTTTTTATATTTGTTCGAGTTTCTACATCCAAAATGTTCAAAAAATGTACAATTTTACCTCAGTGGCCTAGTTAATACGACACTTGTTTCCCATCCCAGGGATTGTGGATGGATAGTCTGGATTTGACTTAAGGCCTCTTTAATATTTTTATGATTGATTGGAAGATATTGCCACATTGTAATACCCGCGCCAGGTTTTATTATATAAAACGATATTATAATGCAATATAGCGGTCTTATACAATTTTTGTATTTGTTCTTGTCTTACGTTTTACGAAATGTTTTAAAATAGGATGTAATTTGACCACCATGGCCTAGGTTAGTAAGTAAGACACCTGTTTTCCAACCGGCTGTTGAGAGTTCTTTTCTCGTAGGCACTCAATTTTTTTGAAAAGTTTTTTAGTCAGGATTGCATTTAAGGCCTTTTTAACATTTTTTTGGATTGTTGGAAGTTGCTATAGTTTGAGATAATATTCATAATCAACTAGGATAATAACAGAAGTTCACGCTTTTCTCTTATCATATCTACAAAGGCTTTCCAGGAAATCAATCCTAAGTCAGCACCGTGCAATGGAAAATCGATCTTCATTCAATAAAGTCATCCCGTATGTGAGAGTGGGGATGTTTACTTAAGTGTTGTGTGTAAATTGGGCACACCAAATAACCTCGATGATGAAAGTAATTTTGGGTCCAATTAAACAATAGTTTATTTAAAGATAAGGCATTATCACTGTGAAAGTTTAAAGACATTGTAATTTATTTAGTCAAACACTGTTTATTCCACTTAGTATAACGGTATAACCCTACCGGTTTTAAGGTTTTCACCTCACCATCAGGGGAGCATAAACAAGAGTCTTGTTTGTGCTCTTCTGATAATGAAGTGAACATCTTGAAACCGGTAAGGTTAAACCATATTGTGAGTACTCCCCTGATGATGTGGGGAAAATCTTGAAACCGGTAGGGTTATATTGTTCTATTAAGTGGAGTACAGTGTTTGATTAAATAAATTACAAAATAATAATTTATCGATATCGGGGGTTTGCTATTTATTCTGTAAATAATTTGTGAATATATATGCAAAGGTACTAAGATCTTTATTGATGAAATCCATAATACCAGAAATAAAGGTGTTACAGAAATGTCTTTTTTACTCGTTCGATTCTTCAAGGTGATGATATCAAAATGAATATTTCAAAATTATAAATCACATTGGCTGTAAATTCTAGACAAAATGATACTTTGTACAGATTTTAATTTCGGTAAAATGTCAAATAACATGAAATTTGAACTTCAGCAACACATGATTAAGTGCTAAATGTTATCTAATGTATAGTGTTGAGCCACGCATCATGAAGAATATAATGCTAAATAAGGTAGAATCATTCGAAATGTGGATTCATCAGACACAGAGGTACAACGCACTGAGGTACAATGCACTGAGGTACAACGCCGAGCTTCACACATTGGGGTACAACGCCGAGCAGGAGTAAAACGAGAGCTTTTCAATGTCATAAAATGTTGATAGATTGCGTATCTGGGTCATATATTGAAAGGAAAATATACCATTTCCTAGAAATATTATTGGTGAGCAAAATTGAGGGTCTACGCGGAATCGATAGAAAAAGTCTGTTTTATTGCGTAGTATTCGCAAATAGACAGGTATTCAGACAGTCGAGGAGCTGTTTCGTGCCGCTTAAGACAGATATGTTTTTTCAAGAGTATTCACCAACGTCAGAACAGGACAGAGCACAGGAAGAAGAAAAAAAAATTAAATTTGTTTTCAAAATGAATTTAAGGCCGAAATAATCCTGAGAAGCAAACTGAAAATAAATTTTATTTCTATATAAAACATTGTTTATTTTATGAATGAAAGCGAAAAGTCTTATTAAATCATATTTCAGACAGAAATTGCAAAAAAAACAACTGTTTATATTGCAGCGAAAAACAGTTGAAGTGAAAAACAAAATATTATCAAGGCAAATTTATAATATCAAAATAAAAAACAGAATGATGAATAAAACGCGAGCTAAATAATAAATATGCGAGCTAACTCGATCCAAAAGTCTCTTGTATATAAAAATGAATAGTCAAAGGTACCGAGTATAAAATCATATCCTTTTCAAAGATGAAACACAGTATATAATATAACCCTTTTTTAGGATAAAATACAACAATTTCCTCATTTTTAAGGTAAAGTTCCATTATTAAAAATATTCTTCATGTAATGGTTTTTCAACAACAGGCCTTTTAAAATCTTTCCGGTTGGTCTGAAGTAATCAGCATCATCGCCATTGTCATATTCATATGGGGGGTAGGTGAAGATAACAGACATCTTCTTCTATTCTGGAACACCTCTTTTGCGGCTGCAACGTCCATACACCTCGTCAATTATAATCTCCAATTATAAAGGTTTTTCCCTCTCTTTCCCCTTTTTTTAGAATTTGATTTTAGAATTAGATTTATTTTTACAAATTTTTCGTATCATTTATATGAAGACATCTAACATGGAAATAATTTAACACGATAAAATAAAATGAAAAATCTAACACGATGATTTTCTTAGCATGAACTTATTGAAAAAAATGTCTGTTTGATATTTCAGAAAAATGTGTTAAATCGGGATCAAAGAAGTTAAATCTATCTAAATACACATATCCCCTACGCTTACCTCAGTGTGTGTCTTTCTGTCTTTATTCTGAAAATCCTTCGAACCCAAAATATGCTTAAGAGATAAATCACGGTAATCTCAAAGGAGGCGAGGTGTTTGAGGTTTCAGGATACAGGATTTAAAGTGAATGATATGGTACTAGAGTTGTCACGTCGGCGTCTTGACAAAAACTGAAGAGTTTAAGTTATTCGGGTAATTCTCAGGGGAGAAGTGTTCAGTATTGTACATTGGGGAATACAATATACGTGATTCCATCTTAAACCTATTCGAATCCATTTTTTTATTTAAAATATTTACTATAAAATCAGTTTGGAATAATAATCTTCAACAGCATCAACATCCTAAATTATTTAGTGTACAAAGGTATTTCCTATAGTTTTTTATAGTAATAATAATAGAAGGGCAATTTATATAGCGCCGTTTAGAGAGCAGACTCTCCTTAAGGGCGCTTTAACTCGATATTAGAACCCTCTAATAATGAATTTAAAAAATACAAAACATAAACAAGTTAAGTGTCAGGATTGGAAGGTAGTGGCTGAACCCATTAGATTCGGAACTTTCCCACATCTGCGTATGTTTAGAAAAATACATTTGGTAAGAAAACTGTAGAAAACTTACTAAGGGAAGACGAACTACAAAGAAACCTTTGTAGATTTTTCGATATTTGATAGTAACACATTCGACTTTAGATGGAGTGTACTGTATGTGTAATGTTCATATTTAACCATAAATTTTGAAAAGACTTCCCAAAAATAGTTGTCTTCAAATGCTTTCTAAAGCTGCAAATGCCACCCATATCTCTAACACTTTGAGTTATACAAATGGTAACTGAAATTATATCATTAATTCTTTTTTTATATATTTAATAATCTGGTTTAGATTATATATGACATTTTACAACATTAAAAAATCTATTCAATTGAGATATTACTCAAGAAAATAAATTTATTAAATATAAGATTATCAATTTATTTAACACCACGCAACAATATTATAACTGTTGGAATAACAAAATAAACACGTTTAAATTAATAAAAACCACTGCTATCGACCAGAACCAACCTAAAAATAGACTGTAAATATAATGCCATATTGTACGCAGCTTGAGGAACACTCAAATAGACAAAAATCTTATAAAACAGATTTTACTTAAAAAATGGTAACTTGAGGAATAAATCACATCCGGCAGCTACAGTAGCGCTTGAGCGAGTTTTTACCTTCCTATATCGACGACCTCTGTGACCTTGTTAAAATCTACAATCTACCTTGAATATCGGGTTCCAGTATATAAAAATTATCCCCAGTAATATTTTCACAACAGGCTTTTTAATATATTTATGGTTGTTTGAAATTAATTATCACAAGAAAATATGCTCACAGATTAAAGTGTTCACATTCTCCACTTAATCCTCTTTCTGTTCACTGAAAATCAATGCTCTTATTTATGTTCATAACATACCTATCTATGTTCATTTAGAAATTAGTCTCTTTACCATTAAAATGAACTAAACAATATTTTTAAATCAAACCTTTTTATTAAGGAAATCAAATTTTGAATTGGTAATAATTCTCCTAGTATGATAAATAATTCGCACCATATTAAAAGAAATCAAATTTCATAACAAACTCAATTGGAAATTCGTACAGTACGCAAACTTCGTGTTTAGTTGTAAGAATTGTTATCTAGGTTATCTAGATAAGAAGTATATAGGTGTTAACTATATCTAAGGAATTAAATATAAAGATTATTAAAAATGAAATGATATGTAGTAAATTAAAATTAAATTAAGTCATAGTTATAATATACTCGTATAAATTAGATTAGTTCTTAAGGTATACATTTGTATATATGTATAACCTTTGACAAATGTTTGTTTCATGATTTACTTTAAAAAAAAAATCTTGTCTAATATATTGCTTGCTGACTAACAATTCACGGTGGAACTCCATAGTATTATATTATACATTTTTTTTTCATTTGTTCAGCTAATTTAAAACCCATTTTATTTTTAATTTCAATTTTGTAATTTGATGTTATGTTTCTGTCCCCTTAAACTTCTTCTTGAATAACTTTTTTTAAGGTAAATTCATGTTTACATTTTACAATTTGAAGATACTCATTGAGCGATACCGGTAAATTGGTGAAAATGTTAGCGTTGTAAAATAGATTTTTGAAAATTATTGCTGTGAATTCTGGTAACAATAGGTCAAAGAAACTGAACTGTAAGAAGTCTCGTTTTATGCTCTTATAAGCATAATCTACTTACAGAACATTTTTCTAGATTTAAGGAAAATAAAAATAAATTTTCAAGTTTCAAAGCTAATGTTTTCGATAAATAAGATTAACGTATTCAATTTAGTGAAGTTTGAAAAGCTGAAGTTTTATTTTTTAGATAAAAGATTAGACAATTTAAATCTATTACAATACTTGTTATATGATATATGACATCTTAATGACCAAACATCATTGAAAACATCAGTGGCCTACTTGGTAAGACGTCTATATCCGGGGGTTGCGGGCTCGAGTAGCGTTGGTACCTAGATTTTTGTAAAAGGGTTCCAGTCTGGTTTTCACTTACTGTTTTTTCAAACCACTTTCTGATTAGTTAGAAGAGATTGCCACATACCAATTAGCCACTAGATTGTACTGTATGCAATATAAGTGTATTACATTACAATTTGTTTAATGTTTCATTTTCATTATTTCATGTAAGAATTGAAAAAAAAAATATTGTTATATGTGCTGAAAAATACTCTTGTGGTAAAAAAATTGAAAAACGGTAAAGATTAAAATGTTTTTTTTTTATTTATCGAAGTGAGATCCTGCGTAAATAGGAATATACGAGTACATTAACTATTAAAAAGTCAATCAGTAACAACTCAGAACCAGAAATCTTTAAGCAGATTTTCGGAAAAATACTATTATAAATCTCGAACTAACTAAATAGGGAAAATGGCCAAGACCTGTCTCAAGAGGTAAACAGTGAATATATTTTGAGCTCAAGAGGTATTGAAACAGACAGTACACAAAATGTAAAAAGTAATTGATTCTTAGGAATGTTCAATCGATCGATATCAGCTAAAGAATAATTTTCTCAAAATCGACAAAGGAAGGAACAACTGAGCAAATTTCAACGAATACATAACATTTTGACACGAATACGATAAAAGACGAAATAAGTGTCAACTTTCTGAAAATGATTCTACCGACTATTTTAGCTATTTAACCCAGTACATATGCGAATGCGACAACGAATACATGAACGTTTTTATTGCATTGTATTAAACTTTTGCTGTATACAGTACAACCTGGTTGGCTAATTACAATGTGGCAATATCTTCCAACCAACCAGAAAGATGTTAAAGAGACCTTAAGTGAAAACCAGACTGAAATCCTTTTTACAAATCTGGGTTCTAACGGGAATCGATCCCGCAACCTCCGGGTTGGGAGTCGAGCATTTTACTAACTAGGCCACGGAGATCGTCATATTTAACATAAGAAAATATGATCATATCACACTTTCACGTCGATCATGTGATCTTCTGTGAGAAAACACCCGATCCTAGATGCGGACTTCCTCCTGCAGATATAACAGGATCCGAACAATTCAACGAAGAAAACGCTGGGGGAACATTTCAAGGCTTTGAATTTGCCTTCTACAGAGAACCCAAGTGTCAGACTCATAGATAAGTATGTGGAGTCCTATGGTCTTATAGACTGATATATTTGTAGACTGAGAGATGCAAAAAATGTTTATTATTTGAATGATTTGTTCTTTTTTTTTAATTTTACCTGATAGCTTACACAAACTTGCTTTCGATTTTTGTTCCCTCCCGCATCCATACATCCACAGACGATACCACATATGCTATGGGTTTATAATCGTAACTGTTTTCTGATTCTGTTACTTGTTGAAACAATATAAGATAATAATTTAAGAAATTTTGACAAAGAGAAATATTATAATAAGTATTAGAAACAAAAATATATATTTGGCGAAATGTATAATATGTACAAGTAACATATATGGGCGACGCGACGGCTATGTGTTTAAAGATCTTGATGTTTATCCTCCCTGTCTACCCTAAAATAAAACATGGCGTGACAGTATTTATGTTCCTCAGGGAACGACAGCCCACTTCTTCCCCATGGACTCATTTAAATTTCGGGTATCAAATGTTCTACATCCTATTGAATTACAGAGTCGAACTGTTTTTATTAATTCCTGATTTTGAAATGAAGGTTAATGAGTGGGAGTTTCTTGTTTCAACGGTCTTAGATGGTCGAAAGTGGACAGAGATGCTCAAGACGGGAATGCTCATATTACCAACCTGTTAAAATAGCTTAAAATGAGAAAATAATACAAAAGGTTAAACTTGCCAGTACCACCGAACTATCTTGGAGACATGATGTATGTATTGAACTGTGCAGATTGAGAATTCGCCTGCATAGTCACAGAAATAAATATAGCTTATAATAATTGGCTGAGACTTCGAGGGATTGCTACATCTCTATCGTCTTTCGTAGACGGATGGCTGTTATAGAGTTTTTGTTTGCAATGAAGATGCCTCTGCAAGCGTAATCTACAAATGTTGATTACCTTGGCGAAACTAGCAACATCATTCTGGTTGTTAATCATCATGCATACATTATTGGTGGACCTATAGTTTGTGCGGAGAATTTCCCATTCAAAAATGTTACTTACCATTTCATCTTATTTCGACAGCGATTCAATTCCCACGACGTCATAAGGAATGACTTTATGAGGGTCTGCTACAAGTTGGATTTGGTTCTTCTAGTAAGTAGACGCATCCCTACCATCCTATATAATCATTTGTCCTGTAACACTGGATGGGGCTCTACATCTTATCTTTCTCAGCAGCATCCCTTTTACTATGAGTTATACCATGTGTGACAATTCTCTCATTCAGTCATCTCAGCTTTAGTCGCATTCACTCATCACTCTTCTACGCCCAATCTAATAGCTGAACAAAGCCTTCCTTACAGAACCAGTGTATTTAATACTATAAAAGTCTATAATTTTTTATAACTTTTGCTACACTTAGTTCGCCATAGTCTTTATATCTCTGTCTCCACGCGTCATTGTCACAAATTGGATCGTATGTTTCACCCTCCCCCCCCCCCCAACTTTAAGAGGCACTTGAAAAAAATTTACACGTTAAAAATAAAAAGATTAAGATTCAATGATCCCCAGGATGAAATGATACTCTGTTGCAAATGGTTGCTTATGATGGGTATGTAGCTGGTGTTATATTTTTTATTTCACTACGGAGAAAGATTTTTCCAGATTCAGACTAAATTTGCTTTTCAATTATTTTGTGGCGTGGTGAAGTTTTTTAAACACGTATAAGTTTTCGTGGAAAACATGTCTACATAATTCCGGAGGAGCGCGCTTGACAGAAAAACGCAAATAAGATATGAGTTTTATCAACTCGTTTTCAACTTCGAAATTGTAGATTTTCAGAAAAAAGAAAACTTGTTTGCGAGAAAAAATTTCATTTAACTTTCTGTTCCTAATGGGCGATTCAATTGTCCTTTGATTGTTGGAAAATATACAATAACAATGTTAAAAAAAGTCTCAAAAAAATAGATATTGTGAAAACCTACATCTGAAATCTATTCTGGGGTTTTACTTTGTTTGGGGTTTTTGTGTAACGCCAGTTTTAAAATTAACCATATTAAAAAGTTAAAAGTACAAGAACGGAAAAATAAAAAAAGATTAGATCAAAATAAATACGTAACTCTGTTGGTTACTTATGAAGATAAATTAAAAACAAATATAAATATAATGATTGTCACTTTCAATGAGAAAAACTAATTTTTTTACTCAGTGTTTTGAAAAAAAAAATTAATTACATTTAAGTAATTAAATGAGACTTTAAATATCTGGAGCATTTCTCTCCACTTTTAACAGTCTAGAACAATTTAAACAAGAAACCTCCATGAAAACAGTTCTACTCTGCAATTCAATAGGTCGTAGAACAGTTAGTACCGGAAATCAAAATGAATCCATGTGGTGGAAATGGATTGTCGTTCCCTGGGAGGAACGAGCTGGGGAGAACATGTCGTAGATTAACAGAAGTTGCGACATACCACTAAGGTCCAAAAGCCTCCTGCCTGAACAAATTAGAGGATGTATGGACATATACCATATCAGTATATAAACGTTGTTTAATTTTTGTCAGACTTCTCGCTTGTTTTGAAAGAAACTTGATATTGAATTTTGAATAAAACGAAACAACACGTATTCTATCGGCTTTAATTAATATACTACCGAGGGCGAAGGTATCAAATTTTAACTATACCATCGACTCCCTGTGTAGGGGGCATGGTTGATATATAACATATAGTAAAGGCGTCAAAAATCCATATTGAACTATACTGCACTATTTTTCTTTATATTTTCAAATTTTTATATGGTCGACCACTTCACTGATAAAATATTTAGTTACCCAGCTGATTAACAATTGCGATGGATAGGACATAACATAAATACCATCACACCAAGTATAAATATATTAAAACACCGTTTATGAACAATTTCCCTGAAAACTTTATTACGGTTTAAACTTTGTGATACTCGTTATGTGTAGAATGCGTAATAAATTGTAAGAAACAACAGTTTTGCCCCTTTAACTTTACTTCTTTAGCGAGGCTCCATTGTTTTCATATTTAATTTACGCAAGAAATATATTAATTCACAGATAACCTTCTGTAGAAAAAGAAAAATTTTTATATAAAGAAAACATGATCGGGTTATCTTCCAGAGTGATATACGTAATTCCCATGATGTTTAAAAATATTTCCAAAATAATGAAGACAAGGAAGTTTTATTTTAGCAGCCCTTATATTGAGAAGAATGGAAAGAAATCGCACAATTTCATTTAGATCGATAAATTACAACGATTGTATGATGGTAGCGGCATTCGTTGGCAAACCTCTCCTCTCCTCTGTCGAATACCTTACGATGCTTTTATCATTTTGTCCCTTCAGTGAATTGGAGAACGACTGCTGCTGTTTCCACTTTTACAATTCTAGGCATGACCGTCCTTTGTAGGTTGTTAAGTCTTCTTCCGTGCTATAAATGCGGAATTTTTTTAAAATTCTTTTTGAAACAACACAGAAATACGTGTTCTAATCCCTTGTTCATCAATTATGTAGCGGTAGGTCCTTTCGAGCCTTCCATGGAATAGTTAAGTTATTTTTCAATGAAAATGTTTATATTTTTTATACCTTTGATTGCTTGTTGATTTGAAAAATAATTATGATATATTTTTTTACGTGAAATTTTGCTAGTGATATTTGTCTTTAGTTGATCGTTTTCATGAGACATCAGTTTTATTGATCGTTTTCATGAGACATTGATGCAAACATTTAAAAACATCGAATTCGTTTGTAGGCTCTGTATAACGTCAAAATCACACGGAATACAACATATGTTATGTTTATGAAAACAAACTTATTAGCTATTACGAGTAGGTAGGATCCAAAATTCGTGTGCAATTTTCCATGTAATATATATTGTAATTTATTTTTATCAAACACTGTTTATTCCACTTTTTGTAACGGTATAACCCTACCGGTTTCAAGGCTTTCCCCTCATCATCAGGGGTGCACAAACAAGAGTCTTGTTTGTGCTCCCCTGATGATGAGGTGAAAGCCTTGAAACCGATAGGGATATACAGTTACAAAAAGTGGAATAAACAATGTTTGATAAAACAAATTATAATGTCTTTAAGCCTCCACAGTGTTAATGCCTTAACTATAAATAATAATATATATTGTTTTATTAGGCCACGCGCTTATATTTATTTAATTTATCTAGAAGAAGCCGTCCTCTAAATAATATGACACCATTTTATCTAGAAGAAGCCGTCCTCTAGATAATATGACACAATTATTAATACAAGAAATAAAATACAAAATCATCTCTAGCGGATATTATTTTTGCTTCTAACATATCTCCACGTGATATTTATTTACACCGAATATAATACGATTTATTCTGATGTATCACATTCATTTGCGTCTCTCTCTAAACAACAGTATTAATAATTATAATGAAAGGAAAGATTATAAAGCACCATTTATAGAATATACTGTTTTCAATGGCGCTCTAGCTCGAGAGTCAAAGCCATTTTTATTGAAGATACGAGTAGAATGACAGAAGCTGCAATTATTAGATTGTTTTTTTTTCCATATCTCCGTATGTTTAGGAAAACATATTTGGTACGATAACGTATTTATTTTTTAACACTTTTATTGCTAATACAATCTGGTAAGCGTATTGCCAAGTGGCAATCTCCTTCAACCAACCAGACAAAAGCAAATGAAGAAAGATACATGATCGCAAAAAACATTCGAATAACTCCATCCCCACGAAATCCATGAACACAGACCCCCCAAAGAAGGACAATATCCCAAAAAAAATTTTTCAAACAAAGTGAGATATCACCAATCAAAGAAAAATGAAGGGATGGTGGAGAAGAAAGAAAAAAATAGAAACACGCTATAGTCGCCTCTTAAAACATGCCAAGGAAGAAGCGAACCTAACATTGGTTTGTAACTGATTCCAGAGTCTCACTGTATGAACAGTAAAGGACGACGTAAAAAAGTTCTGATATATTTCTAACGTTCAACCAGTTCAGTGCCTTCTGATATGAAGTGATATGATCGGGAAACTTGCCAAGGGAACTTTCCCGATCATATCACTTCATAAAACTCATCACAGGAAGATGAGCTGCAAAGAAACCTGTGTAGATATTCAGACATGTCGTAACACATTCGACAAATTTTTGGCCAGAAATGTGCTATCATCGCTTTGTACGATGATATGAAGAATATTGTCTCAGGCCTGTATTTCCAAGTGACAGGCGGACCTTAAACAATAATAAATCGAGAACGCTCGGCTCACACAACTTTTTGTATAAAGTAAATTACGTTTGCTGTTTCCCCAGCGTACTTTAATAGATACGTCTGTTGTCATTGAACCAGATTTGTCAGGATTCACTTATTAAGGCTTGACAAGTAAAACTGTCCCACTGTATATGGTTACCTGTCTAAATTATGATTTGTTTCGAGTAACTTGATATGTATGACTAATGATATAAAACGTTCTAAGAGCGTACGTACTCCAAATGAACCCTTAAACATAAAGGACTAATTTATCGATTTTTGAAAATCGGTATTATGTTATTTTAAAGAGTTAAATTACTAAACTGTTAGTTAAATATTATATTATTGTATTACAAATAATTCATGTCTGGCAGAATTTTATATTTAAACGTCGTTATGCCACTATAGAATTAATTAACTTTTTGGCAAAATAAACGACATTTAAGTGTCATTTACATATCACAGTAACAATAAGAAAACAAAGATAACATATCAACTTCTTCCAAAAATCTTATAATTCAGGATATATATATATGAGTATATTTCAAAATAAGATGCATGAAAATAATCGTAGTCGTTGCCGGGTCTCGAAGTCGAGGATCCCCTCGCCACTCCAATGTCAATCTATTGGAAAGCCATGGAGTTTGTTTTAAGTGAGTGAGCCGCCGCACACCAGCAAACTCACCGGCCACACCGCTACACTGAATCCGATGGCACACCGAGGAGAGACGATTGGAGCACACCGGCATGTTGGGTACCATTATGGATAGGGATGGGGCAAAAATAAAATTAGCAAGTAGAGGATTGAAGGAGGGGGGTGGGTTAATTTACAGGGAGGGGAAGGAAATTAGGAAAGGAGTCCCTCCTCCTTTATCCGAGCTTAGGACCGGCTGCGTCATTCGATAAAGGGCATTCATCTAGTACGGAGGCGGAGTTAAGATGAAAATAATAATGTATAGTGTAAAACGGAAAGGAAAAAAATACGATCAGTTAAATTAAATACCAAAAGTCAAATTACAAAAAAATGCTAACGATCTAATGGAATAACCAGTCTCCCTGTCAAGATGTAATGTTGAGGAAATTCCGGAGAAGGACCCTCTTGAACTCAACAACATCTACATTATAAATATTCCTCAAACCAGACATGAAATTATAAAATGTTTGCATTCTCTCGGTTATTGATTTACAACGTGCAACTGTCGTTAGAAAATTGCTATTGACATATTTGAATTATATGAGGTTCTATCATTAGCTCGGTTTCTCTTTTCATTATGTTTTCTAAATTTTGGATTTAAAAAAAATAATAGCGAAATGAAAGTATTTAATCAAATACAAGATTTAAACAACGCGTCGCTTGACTAAGACTTTGGCAGTGGAATAGTTGATAACGTACTTCCAAACGTAGGGAGTCACCTGATAAAACGAGCGTACAACTCTTCTGCAAAGGATAAATGAACCTGCAGAAGAGTGGTTCATATAGCTTCAATCCTTTAACGGGCATGATGCCATGGACCATGATTATGATGATCAGTATTTCACATACAAATATCTTCTCCATGTTGTAGATTCTTATCTCTCTATCTTTTTGAGGGTCTGTCAGGTGGTTGATTTTTTATGGAGTAACCACGAAAAACTATACGTGGAAGCCGAATGTCATCCATTATTTGAACGTGATCACACTAAGAACGCCATCCTGCCTCCTCGATCTTACAATATCTTCAGTTTTACACATTCTTCTTATTTACGTATTTCTTATTGTGTTTCTAAATTTTTTACCAGTTATATATCGAAAACCTTCATGTCTGGTGTTGTTAAACGAGTGCCTTCGTTTGTGTAGTATTAGCTTAAGTTTCAATAGCATATGGCATTACAGGTATAAAACATATTTAATAGATCTTTCTTGTACTTTCTGTTACTATGTAATAAATTTTCTATATACTATGGTAATCCAAATTTTGTCAAGGCTTTGTTCACCTGTCCTGTGATTTGATTATATATGTTAAGTCATTATGGCTATTCATATCCACTCTAAGATGTTTAAAATGCATTGCTTACTAAAATGCCTTCTTGTTTATAACTTGATATAAAAATACTGTATTAGAATTGTCATCAAATACTGGCGACATATATTCAGACAGGAAATATTGACCAGTCGATATATATTATAATAAAAAACGTATTTATAGCTAAAATAAATATTTAAAAAAAAATAAAATGATCAAATTTTGATATGATTTTGATGAAATTTTATCCCGCATGGCTCTCAGTTAATTAGCGTCTCAATTTTATGTAGATAACTAAGAGATAGACCGAATTTATAATTAAGAAATCAACCTTCTGATAGTCAATACTCAAAAGAGTTATTAGTAGCCCCAAACTATAGGGAAACAACAAATTTATATTCATGCTATTAAACTAAGAAAATGGTAATAATCTCTAAAATTCGAATGTTTCGATTTTATAATCCTTACTCCCCACCCGTAGCATTTATCTTGGTATTTAAGGTATATACTCCTATGTGGGATATTTATTACCAAATGAGAAGAGACTATCGGGAAGATTAATTCATATGATTGATTTTGGGTCGTTTGCTTGAATTATATTGAAAAGCTCTTCTTGTATTATCTATACCCTAAAATCGGGATTTCATGTTTGGTTTTACAAGAGATTAATAAATCTTCGCTGTTTCTGGTGACAATGGTTCAATACATGTATGAACATATTTACCATATATAAAAATACTATATTTCGTTGAATATCTTTAAGAATAAATTTGTATCCAAATTAAGTCTTACAGAATTATTTCAGAATACTATTTTATTTATTGAACTCTTCACTGTAAAACAATCTGGTGAACTTATTTCCAGATGGCAATCTCTTCCAACCAACCAGATAAAAGTAAATAAAGGAAGTCCTTCTGAAAGTAAATAAATGACACAAAAAATCTTCAAATGATTATTCATATTTACAAAATTTATGAACATATACATAATAAATGTAAAAAAATATATCACCAATCAAAGGAAAATGAAGGGATGGTGGAGAAAAAAAACATGTTATATTGCTGACTAGAAATTATGATTTTTTGAGCGAGTCTTAAATTGGTTTGTAATTGGTTTCATTGCATGAACAGTAAAAGACGACGTTAAAAAGAAGAGTGGTGAACTGGAAAAGTTAACAACAATCTCGGTTTGACCGCAGCGCAAGTCCATGACAGTTAAATAGCTCAAGAATCTACGACAAGTAGATTCTTGAGCTATTTAACTGTAAAGATTTACTCTTGCAGTTACGAGTATTTGTATCCCTGAGTTCGATTGGATCCCTTAAGATTATACTTTTCTTCTGGATGTTCTTTGTTGGTCACCTCCATCATGTTCGTAGTGGAAAAATGTATAATTTTTTGTATTAGTTTAAGAGATAAACTTATATACAAATAAATCTGAAGGATTTTTTATGTATATCATTTAAAAATAGTGTCGCCATTTTTGATATGTAATATCTACGAGTAGTTCCTGTCAAAAATGATGACTTGAGCTGTCTAACTTTAACTCGTTCATGCGCAGTACCGTTTGTCTCACTCAAATTGATTGAACTTGATCTTTAATTACAGAAATTAATGTTTTAAAATTATTTTTAAAAAAGTATTAGGTATGTATTGTAATATTTTGAAATTCTGACTAAACAGGCCATCTTTTGATGTAACTTTCCAGGTTAGCGTAGTACAGTATTTTTACAGTATGATGAGTTAAAGTTAGCTGATAAAAAATATTAATTATTATGATCGGACAAAAACAATTTTTTTTCGAACGTGCAGATTTTTTTTGTTTTATATCTGACTCCGACTAATAGCAAGGTTATCCAGGATTGCGATACAACCATTAAAATCATAAAATATGGCAATTTGTAGTCACAGTATACAAACATTCGGCGCAGGGTAGCTAATTTCACAATTTTCGAAGAAATGCCTATAGCTCGAAAAGTATAAGGCTTTTTCAAGATTTTTAAAAAAATTCTGAACCGTCATAAGCTGGCTTCTTCCTCGATACCGGCTTGACGTTGACCTTTGGGACAGCCTGTATATATTACAGACTTCGATACTATTCGCAGTTTCAGGCACCCAATAAAGATCTTAAAACAAACACCGCGCGTATAAGGGAGAATTTTTTTGTAATAAACGGCTATCGAAAAACAGCATTTTTCACGTCCTATAGAGAAAGCTTGTTTTCATCGACTCAACGTGTCTATCAAGTGATGTAAACATTTCATTTTTTTAATATTGTAATTAATAATAAATAAGTCGTTTGACCTTTGGTCGTTAAAATGAATGATTAAATAATTAATATATTGCTGAGTTGGGTGGGATTCAAATATATAAAGATTAATTGGACTAGACAAATAAATAAATGTAATAATGGTTGGATGATGCTGAAGGACAAAATTAAAAGCGAAACAATTAAGAAATCTTCAAACAATTATTTAATTTTAAATATTCAAAAAACTATTTTGTAAGGTAATAATTATTACATAATTGTATTATATTACGAAATTGTGATAATCGAAAAATGTGTTATTAAATATTTTGTAATATAAAAATACATAAAACTTAAAATTATTTTGCTTAGAACAGATCCTTGTTATACGAGTATATATGCAAGTAGGTTTACCTATTTTGAGATTAGAAAAAAAAAACAATATTCTACGTGACTGGAAAGGCCTATATTGTATTGTAAATAACAAGAAAACTACACTTTAAGTATTTGGAAAGAACACCACTATATGCTATTGAACATATCTATACTGTATGTGTTTGGAAAGGACTACACTGTATGGTTGGAAACAACTACGTTGTGGTTGAAAAAAACTACACTGTATGTGATTGGAAAGAACTACACTATATGTGTTTGGCAAAATCTATACTGTATGGAAATAAAACAAATAAGACTGAATTTATTCATGAAATATAAATTCAACATGAAGATTTGTCCATACATATTCAATGAGATGATATTCTTTTTAAGTATTTGAAATAAAATGTAAAAATAAGCCATATAGAGTAAGATCTTTTTTTAACGTTTAATTCTGCAAACCGTTCTGAAGTCAATGCGTATTGGGGAACATTTTATGATTTATATAAAATATGGAATAAGATTGCTAAAAATATTTTACAAAAATAATTCAAAATCGATTATGTAAAATACTATGGTTTCATTTATTGAAGCATTTTCTAAGGAATGGAAATGATCTTACTTATAACAAACAGTAGGAGCCTCTTTAACTGTGCTTCCGTATTATGCAAATTTCCGTTAAATCTGTCCGGAAAGAGAGACTTGGGTTTTGTAGAGCATTGGCTCTCAAACTTGATACGATCAAAATCTCCTTTTTTTCGTTTTCTGAAGATTTGATCTTGTCGATATGGCATTTTCTGACATTGTCTTCGTTTCACATTCATTTCATGAAAGAACGTGGATAGTTGAATATTTTTTAAGCCCTACATTTGGTTAACGCAGATTTTGTAAAAGATTTTCAAAATGCAAAATATATTTTTTTTTGTATTTACCTCCAAGTATTTTCATTCTTCGAATCTCTTTGGTACAATTTCTTATCTTTGTTTATATCTTATCGTTGATCAAGCATTGATGAGAATTCCAAGTAGACGTGTGTTTGAAGACATTTTATTTGAATATATATAATGTATACGCTATTTTACTTTACATGTATCGGGTGATTCATTAATATTTCAAGAGAAAAACATAAATCTTAAAATAAACTAGTCATATCAACTGTTTCAAGTATAGGTATTGCATGTGCAAAAAAGCAAATTTCGGAAAATGAAAATCTTTTTTTTTCAACACATCAAAATCATTAGTTTTTATACATGTGTATTTTTGTTTCATGGATTTTATTTACTTTAAAAAAATTCTTTGGATATATTTATAGGTTGGACGTACAATTTTATCACCCTGATAATAATATTATTAAAATGACAACTTATATTGCGCCGTTTAGAGAGTAGATTCTTATCAAGTACACTTCAACTCAGTATAATAATAAATTGGATGTAAAATTATTTCAAGCCATAAATAACGTAAAATACTTAAATGTGTCGAAACAGTTTGAGATGTTTTGTACTTAGATAGTGTGTTTTGTCCGAGGGCAGAGGAAATAATGTAAATTATTTGTGACTAACGTCGACCTTGCGTTGACTAATTATTATGTAAAGTTATCTTACTGATTATTGAGAATATCAATTTAACTTTCAAGTGTGGCAATACTTTAGAAAAAAAATATGACAGATGAATTAAAACAAATATTAGGTTGTTATCATCTTCACAATAGTATTATAGTATAAAACTTTGATACATGGATGTGAAACGTGGACATAGAAAAAGACTGAAGGTGACGAACAAATGCTGTAGAAATGCGTGCACTGAGAAGAAAACATAAGGTGACAATATATGATAGAATACAGAATTAAGTGATTAGGTATGAATATGAACTTAAGGCTGTTGTATAAAATAAGATGAAGAAGAGTACTCTGAGATGGATTAGGCAAGTAAAACGAAAGAATGAGGAAAGATTAACAAATCAAATATGCAATTCAAATGTGAATGGAAGAAGACGTAGAGGAAGACCAAGGAAAGTGTGGTGTGATTGAGTGAATGACGTTTTAAAAGAAGAAAATGTTAAAAGTCAGAGAAAACTTAGTTGTATGAGAAGGTCTATGGATGTTAAAGAAACGAAATATGTGTATCGAGGTAGGAATACATGGCACTCGATCCCTTTGCCTACGCTGAGAGCGAAGTGGTGTGGTGGTATTATGTATGTATTAGGTTGATTGCATAATTTTTAACCAAAACAAAGCATGTCCAATTTCTAATATTTCCTTTATTCTCGTACGACACGTGGATAATAAAAACACTAGAATGTGCAATAATGAATTTATTTGAGATGTGGTATTGGCTTCAGATGCTGATGATTCCGTAGACTATCAGAAGAATGAATATCTCCATACTCCAGGAATTATATGACGGTACGATTTTCTTTAATATGTTTCCATCGTATTCAGGCATTTTCTTACGAAATTGAGTCAGATAACCTTGAGAAATTTAACCAGATAACCTTGAGAAATTGATGGTCATAGAAAGTGTGCTAGGAATAAGAGCCAGAGGCAGACCGCCGGTAAGATAGTGATCAGGTGAAGGTATTGTTCACTGTCGTGTAAACGGCAAGTTACCAAGATAACTGACGCGCCGTTGAAACTTGCACTCCCACCATTCCATGGATCAAGACCCTTATTAATGAGGAACGGGAGAAATTATGATATTTTTTGTATTTTATTTTACTCAGTGAATTTACAGCTTTAAGGGTTTCAATTTGAAAAATTAATGATTTATTGTTAGTAGTTTGTCAAAGAAAGCTGCCCGTATTTGTATAAGGTCTTTTTGAGTGCTATACCGCGTGGTTTGGCTTATGATGTCGTCATTTCCATAAACGTTGCAGTTTTTATCTTTACGGCTTGTTAGTAGTCAACTTCACCAAGTTGATTAAGAATAAGCCCTGAAGATGAAAGCTGCAACGTTTTCGAAACGTCAGCATCATAAGCTTAACCACTCAGTACAACACTGAAAGACCTTATATAACTTATGCGAAGGATCGTGAAAGCCTCAAAAACATATGATTGCATTTAATTATTAGAGCAATTATAATCTCTTACGTTTGCCGACTATCATCCAATGGTTAACATTATTACTTAGTAAACTGACGTTTCAAGTTCAATTTTCGACAGATACACTTTTGAACCGGTTTACTTTCAGTCTTAACTTTGAACTCAGGCTACAAGATGATTGTTAGTTATCCAATTGGTGTACGACGCATTTGAGTAATAAGTTATTTCTGTAGAAACGTTTGCACTGTTTTGACTGATAAAATTCAAAGTTCTGAAGGCAAGGAGGTCAACATTTAGATATTCTCAAAATATACAGTTTTGGTACATTCTTAGCGCTAATTTTTGTTCCTAAAATGGCTTCTAAAGATTATCCATAGTAGCTTTAGAAACTACACAGAACGTAAATTTAGATTAGAAAAGATCTTAGATTAAAACCAGTTCTGAAGTGGACCTGCCATGAACCTAACCTTTTAATAAGACCATCTAATTCTTAATTACTCCACCAGAAACTGAAACCGAATAGTTGCAATTGTTATGTTTTTGCAGCTTAATTTAAGTGCTCAAAATAATAACGATGCTGATGAGTTTTATCATAAGAGCTTTACTGTATCGCAAACAAAAATAAATTATTTAACCAATAATAAATTAATTAATAACAAAAATAAATTATTTAACCAAAAATAAATTATTTAAATAAATAAATAATTTAATTTAAAAATAAATGAACATAGATACCATCACGCCTTTCCCTGTCTGGGTAGGCGGAGAGGGCGTAGTAATGTATGTTTTGATCGTTATACACACATTCCTTCACCTCCATGCATTTTTTAACATTTAATCCAAACTTTAATCATTTGATTCTTCAGAAAGATTTCCCTTCACCCAAGACTGTCACTCCCATTTGTACTGTATATTTCATATGTGAGCGTCATTTAGTCATTCTACATGTTCAAATACATTTAGGGTACACCTATACCTTAATTAACGGACCTTTTTTTTATCGGAATTTCGATAAAATGGAATTGAAAAAACAATCGACCAATTCACTCTACGAAAAAAATCGATAAGTATATGAATTATTTTGAATTTGATCAAGATCCATCTTTAAGTAATACGGAAAACAAAACAATTATTTCTAGATAATTAATAACAATGACAAAATTAGTCTACGCTTTTGCCATTTAGCAAAGGACATTAAAATCCCAATTGATAATAATCCCGATGATGCGAAAAGCTCAAAAGATTCTCCAAAAATGAATGAGATTATATATTACAAGTATTATTAACAACTTGAAAATGAAAACAGAAATATATAAGTATATTGTTATAAGCAGTTTAGTAAGAAAAAGAGAAAACATGCTAAATAGCAAATATTGGGTGGATATTTTCACCTAGTTTCTGCTTCCCAATTAACAAATTCTGTTTTGGAATATTCCTATTCTTCATTATAAATTCTATAATTATAAATATATTTATTTGTATTTCATAATTATACGTACTCCATGTTCTAAATATTTCAGGCTATATGTTATATCATACTCTGGACAATTCTCAAGTATCTCATTGATTTTTTTTTCCGTCATGGAACACATCATGTATGAATATGGAAAAACAATTATACGATATACGGAATTTCGATAAATGAAAAAAATTCAGGAACGTATATATTCCGTAATGCGAGGTGTACACTTCTTCACCCTATTTAATACATCAGTCTTAAGTTCACATTTATCCGTAATAATTTCATTATGTGTTCTGTCATACATCGTTTTCCACATATATCATATTTCACAGATTTCTATAATATTATTTCAGATCATTTAATTTTTTTCCATATTCAAGTTAAACTTTCATACCTCAAAGTTGGTACTAAAATAAATATGCAAACCATCATCTTAGTTGAGTTTGATAATGTTTGGTACGTGTATATGGTTTAGTATCCAAGTGACATTTAATTCCCACCATTTTCTTGATTGAAGTTTAAGCGTATCTTATCGTGAGGTATCTGCTAAAAGTTGGTAACTCTGTGTTAAGAGTAAGAAAGTTTATTTAATTATCTTTTGACTTGGAAACGTTTGGAGAACGTGCATTTTCGATTAACCAGTGTTTAAGACATTTGCGCAATGAAATCATTTTTGTACCTTTATTATTTTTATACATTTAATTTATAAAAATCAGAAATGATTTAAAATAATCAAAAGTTATATTTTCTATTACACTTGCTTTGTGTACATTACTATTTGGTGGATCGATTTTCATGTGACAATCTCTTTCAACTAACAAGAAATGTATTAAACAAGCCTTAACCCTTCATTCCCAGTGATGTGTAACAAGTACACATTGTTTCTAAAAACTCTAATATCTCTATAAATATAATAAACACTGGATTCAGATTTTAGGTATTCCTCCGTAATACATTTACGCATTGAATAGAAAAATTATATCAATAATAATTAGCACTTATCGGCCACATCAGAGATATTTTGTGAAAATCGGGAATAAATTCACCAATACAATCAAATGTGGGCCAGTGTGTGACGTAGGTACGTTCATTCCAAAAAACCGCTATGGGCGAGAAAGCGGCACTTTTCACGTCTCACTCTCACTCTACTTCGGTATATGGGAACGCAATAAATAGAATCTCAGTTCGCAATTGTGTTTCTTCCTTCGAGGTATAACATATACAATGTTAGTCCATCTCATGTCTCAGTAGCCCTCCGGCATCCATTTGAGGTGGCTTCTTCGCCCGTTTTGTGAACGTCGGCCTATGTTTTTTTCATGTTTTCAGCAATCAAATTTAAATTATTATCACTTTTGACTTCAAATTTAATTAATTTAGGCGATTGACTAGAAATATTATTATTTTTCCGATTTTAAATCGCTCATTTTTACATGTGTATTGATGTGTATTGAATACACAGCACCGGAACACGCAGATTTTTTAGCACAGGAAGGGAAAGGTTAAGTAACAACCAGTCTAGAACGGGAATTCAACCTTTCACCTCCGGGTTGGATGGAATGCGCCTTATCAACTAGGCCACGGAGGTTGTCAAAATAATGAGTCATCATAATCATTCTTAAACTTCAATAGTAACTATCCATGATAATCTCTCTTAGTTTCCCTGGGTATATTGAATATACATCTCAACCATGATCGTCAGCATCTTCCTATCTCCAATTCTTAGTTTCCATGGGTATATTGAAGATACATCTCACCCATGATCGTCGGCATCTTCCTATCTCCAATTCTTAGCTTCCATGGGTATATTGAAGATACATCTCACCCATGGTCGTCAGCATCTTCCTATCTCCCATTCTTAGTTTCCCTGGGTATATCGAAGATACATCTCACCCATGATCGTCAGCATCTTCCTATCTCCCATTCTTAGTTTCCCTGGGTATATTGAAGATACATCTCAACCATGATCGTCAGCATCTTCTTATATCCCGTTCTTAGTTTCCCTGGGTATATCGAAGATACATCTCACCCATGGTCGTCAGCATCTTCCTATCTCCCATTCTTAGTTTCCCTGGGTATATTAAAGATACATCTCACCCATGATCGTCAGAATCTTCGTATCTCTCATTTTACGCCGTTTTTTTTCATGTAATGTCAACAATATCGTCCGCTTACTTGGCTCGTGGTCTTTCATTGTTTCGTCCTCGCATCCAGGGTATTTATTTTAATCAAATATTTATATAATTCTACTCTACACAAGTAAAATGGTTTATATAAACTGTCTCGCTAGGCTCATTACCTGTTCTGAGACAGCTGGCTTGCACTCGTTAAATTCATATACTCGTATAAACACACTTAAAGAATGCAACAAGTCTGAGCTGTAACCGCTCGTGAGATTGGACAATTCTCAACATAAATATATATCTTAATAATTATTACTTAATATACCTGTCCCCGTGCCGTAGTCCAACAAAATACAATATATAATGAACAAACTCAATGTTTTGTAGATTCAATTTTTTTGTTAATTTATTTATTATTTCGCATACATAGTAATACATTGTACATTTGAAGGATTTATTGTTATTTAGCGAAATACCTTATAACTGATACGACGAACTGTGAAAGCCTCAAAAACTTCTAATAGCATTTAATTTACAGTGTATTATTTGGGGCTATTTAAAGCGACTTTAATATCTTACATTTGCCGACTATCAATGGTTTGCATTATTACTTAGTAAACTGACGTTTCAATTACAATTTTCGACATATACACTTTTGGACCGGTTTACTTTCAGACTTAACTTCGATCCCATGTTACAAGACGATTGTCAGTCATCCAATCGGTGTACGACTCCTTTGAGTTAATAAGTTATTTGTGTATAGAAACGTCTGCACTGTTTTGACTGATGAAATTCAAAGTTCTGACGGCAAGGAGGTTAACATTTAGATATACTCAAAACATACTTCAGTTTTGGCACATTTTTAGCGCTACTTTTTGTTCCTAAAAATCGCTCCTAAAGTTTATCCAAAGAAGCTTTAACAAACTACACAGAACATAAATTCAGATGAAAAAAGTTCTTCAATTAAAACCATTTATTGTTATATTGCGAAATCTTCCAACCAAACAGCTCATCTTTGTTATCACATCGTTACAAGTGATGACTACAAAAATCCAGATGGTTTTAAAAATATGATACTTGAACAATTATTTTTCTTCTTAGTGTCATGTCCTTCCAAAGGTATGCTGTCGTACCAATTTTTACTTCGGAATCTGCAGGCCTAAACAATGGATGTCGTGCTTTTTTCGTACCTCTCACGAATATTTTTAGGACAAGAAATTGTTCTTCTGCCCTGTCTGCGACTATCTTCTTACTTTCTTTGCATTATCAGTTGGTGGTTATGACGTTTTTCATTATGCATGATATGGTTAAATATTCATACTTAATTTTTATGGCGAGCATTAAGTTTTGTTTTTAATCAGCTTAACACATCTCTTTATTTATTTTAATACTTTCAAGTAAATACATCTGGCGAATTTATTCCTTCAAAACGATTTCTGCGAATCGACCAGATTTTGTTTCAAAATTATTATAGATATGCATGACCGAGTCTTAAACGGAGTAAATTATAATAATATTAGCTAGAAAATTCGCTCGAGAACGTGCGAAAACAACAACTAAATACTTGTGGATTATTTCTTACAAAGGTAATAATCTGGAATAATAATATTCAAATAAAGAATATTTCTTTATACCATATGCAACACTGTTTGGTCAAAATAGAATCGATTTCTGCCAGTTACTTTATTAGACCAAGGATCAATTTTAATTTTTATACCACTTCATCTTCGATCTCTTGAGAAAGTAGCATCAAGTTTTTTAAAAGGCAATCCACCCATGTCTATTATTGAACTTGAGTGGCGGAGTGTGTACCGTACCGATGGAACAGGATGACACTTTCATTGAAGATTTGATCTTTATTTTCTTGTTGAGTGGTTGATTTTTTTATTTTATAGAGGCACCAAATATGTCTCCTTACTGAGTGGTGTTATTGTTAAAGCAGGAATAAATTATCTGGTGCGATGAGCAAGGATTTTTAAAGTTGTTGTGGACAGGTTGTTTTCTCGCCGTGAGAACTAGCATCCATTCTAAAGAAATAAGCAAACTTTCTACGTTTTGGGAGGAAAGTACGAACCTATAATAGCATTAAGGATTATAGCATGCGATACATTTTATTTAACGTTTTAAAAATAAACATTAGCCTTGATATAAGTTGCCCATGGCTTAATACTAGCTTCAACTTTATCCAGAGTATGTTCTTGAGACAAATTAATTGTATTTACTATTTTACAAATAACAACATTTATGTCATGAAAATATAATCCTTATAGCCAGTTTCGTATTTTTCATAATTTATGGCATGGTAATATACTCCCATTACGGAGAGAAAATGTTAAAAATCTTTGCCCATCGTATTAAAAAACTTATTTCTTCTTTAACGATAACACCATCTAGTGAGGATACACAGACGATGTCTCTTTAGAAACAAAATTCAACCACCCAACACGATAAAAAAAGGATCTTCAAAGCTCCAATGATCTAACGTCTTCCCGCCCCACCGAGACACCCCGCAAATTTACCAAAAAACATTAATTGTAATTGTAAAGGCCGATTTCAAAAATGACAGCGATTCAATTTTCATTTGTTTTGTAAATCTGTTTATTTTGACATCGAAATGTATTTCAAAATTAGAACACCGCTTATGCAAACACATGTTTTGTTTCATTTTAAATTCACCGTCACAGTATGTTTTGTTTCATTTTTGGCTTAACGGCATTAGTTAAATTATACAATACATATAAATAAATTAAAAACAACAAAAATTAAAACGGAATATAAATCTTAAGGAAACTAGGGATAATAATAAAAATCGTCTAGGGAGTTAGAAATGAGGGACACTTCGAGACATGCTATTTTATTTTTTTCTTTAAAAATTGTAATGAGAAAGTTCATCTTATTGAATTAGAAAAAAACGTTCCAAAGTCGTGTCAAGTGAACAGCAATATATGATGTGTAGAATATCTATGACACAAATGTATTTCTTACATTGTCCATCTTCGAGATTACTAGCTAACGTCAATACATCGATATATTTTTTTTTCTAACATGATTTTTTAAGACTTGTTAATTTTTATCATCACGGTGTGCCTCTAAAATATCGTTTTGGCATTTGCAAACTTTCGACAGTAATTCCACGTTAAGTCCTTATATCTAAGATGTAATTAAACTAAACATGAGATAGGAAGAAAATCTTGCTCAATGGACGTTAAGTGAAAACTATCTACCTTAATGGATGATCTCATTCTTCGGTTCTTTGATCACATAATGAGGTGGAACGGATTTAGAAATGGAAAACTAATTATTTTGGACAAAACATCTGGATAATTGCACGTAACAGTATACTTATTCGTCCTTCATTCTTATCTTTCCCTTCCTTCCTTTTCTATACTAAGTCATTTTCCAAACACATCAGCTCTTAAAACTGCCTCTAGATATTCTAAATCAGCCCAAATAGATTTATTAACATGTTTATTTTTTATGATTATAATCATATTTGTCCAAACGTAAGGAGACTATTTCTTGCGCTACAAGTCTTCTTTATTTTAGAATCGTTTTGTTTCAAATGCTGATTTTTTTTGTTTCAAATGCTGATTTTTTTTGTTCAAATGCTGATTTTTATACCAATTTTTTTAGAACTTATTTCACCTGAATATATTAAATTAGTTCTGTACAAAAAAATAAGTCTTCTTTATTCGTTGTTCAACAATCAAGAAAAACATAACACTTCCCCTTATATGTTACAGTACAACATATATACAGGGGAAGTGTAACGTTTTTTATTTCAATACGGATTTATACAATCTTTTCCAACCAAGTATAAATGTGTTATCGAGGCCTAAAGTTAAAACCAAAATAAACCCCTTTTTAAAAATCCTGTACCACGGTAATCAAACTCACAATTTCCGCGTTGTCTTCAATATATTGAGCCCTTCAATATATTGAAAACACCAAATCCGATAAGTTGAAGGACACCATACAAATGAATGAATGAACAATTTCTTAGATCTTCAAATCAAGAAATATACAAGAATATATCTTTCTTTTCTTTGGTTTAGACAAACTTCCCCTTTGATGGTTGAATTTTCAATTATATAACAAAATTCTTAGGAATTTTAGTTTCAAAACCAACCCCATACGAGTATATCTATTTGTCATGCCGTTTACTATACCCCTTTTTTCTTCCACTAGCTCTCTTAAGTTTGAATGATCACAAAATGGCGCTTTATAAATTATTCTATTATTTCCTAAGCTTCCGTGTGATACGCGTTATACTATGGGAATGTTGTATTTTACGCTCCAAGAGAGTGTGATCTTTTTTATTTGGAAAGAGACAAGATTTATGTACATTGTTTCTACCAGCGTTCAAGTCACATTACATTACGTGTAGGGGCATATTTTTCAGGCAAATGAAGAGTGTGCGAACTTTTCTCAAGATGGATTGAAGGACGTGGCCTTTTTGCTGCTACTTTTTCGTTTGGTTATTTCTGCTATAAAAAATATGCACATTTTGCAAAACGTGCTATATAAACAAATTCAAAATTTCGTCGCGCAAAGCTACTACATAATTGTATTAAAAGTGTTTTTATCGTAGAACGTTTTCAAAAATATCTATAAATTGAAATTAACATCAAAATAAGGTGTTTTTTTCTTCTTTTCTACAATATATAAAATTCTTAGTAAGGCTCCCTGATGGGGTAGACAGACAGGACATAGAACCCCACTTTTCTATCTCAACATTATTTTTCGTTCCTTCCTTAACACACTTTCTCAAACACTTCTTACACAGACTTATGACGTTTCCTGATTCCAAAGTTACGTTTACTTAATCGAATCATAATGTATGGAACCTAGCTATCTATTAAGCTTTCACCACTATTTAAATAATTATTGAGTAAAACAATGTATTCGTTTATTACTTTTTTAAATAAAAGTCGCTGGTTTCACAGAAAATTCATACAAACAATTTTTCCGGATACTTATTTCAATTAGCTGAAAATGTTTTAAACGTTTTACTTTAAAACCACTTTAAATAAGATGGAAAAGTATCATCTACTGGACATGTTCTTCTACATTTCCATATCACCAATCTGGATTTTTTATGGATGATTTGAAAATGAAAAGTACACAAAACGAATAACTTTATCAAAGAATTGTAAAGTTATTCGTTTTGTATGCTTTTTATAACTCTATTAAGAATCTATAACTACTGGTGAGATCGTTAACTGAAATATTTATCGTTTTTTTAAATTTCACCTTAGTTGTATACGTTAGATTTATTACCGTAGGGTAAAATTTAAAGATTAACTGATTAGAAAGGTGTTAAAATGCCGTAAGTGAAAACCAGATTTGAACCATTTTTAATAAATTCGAGTACTAACGGCAATTGAATCCGTAACCGCTGAGTCGGAGGGCTTCTTGCCAATTAGACCACGGAGGTTGTCTCGTCTTTTCCTCTTATTTTGTCATTTTCGTTGCAGAGGCGTACAACACTTGATAGAGTTTTATATTTTAAGGATTTCGTTCTTATCTATTAAAGAAATTGGAAGAAAAATAATAAACCTCGATTGTCAAGCACAAGATAATAACTATGTGATTCATCTTTTGAAAATATATGGAACAATAATGTAACCGGTTTTTTCTAAAAACCGGGTATGACTTATACAAATGTATATATGAATATTATATTTAACGATAAACTATCAGGGTCGCTTATATTTTTCTCATTCTTCCCTCTTCTGGAATATTGTTTTTATGACAAATGTGATGTCTACCTTGTCTGTAAAAAATATTTTAAAGTTTATGATTAAATAATTTATCATTTCTTATATATTACTTGATAGAAACATATAATTTAGTTCAAACCATTACATACGTAAGTGCTACGACATGAAATGATTTATCTACGTGTTTTTTTTTACTTTCAATCTTTCAACCATCTTATTTCGGTCTATGTGGCTTAGTTGATAAGACGCTTATCTTCTTCTAAATATGGGATCGCTGGTTAGATTCACTTTGGTACCCAATTTTTTGAAAAGGGGCTCCAGTCTACCTGTCGTTAGAACAGATTTACACGTGGCATCAGACGATTACATTACAACACATTTACACAAATCCGTCAGGTTGTACTTTATACAACGAAATGGACAAACAATACATTTAGTCCCATGCCGCACATACATATCATTCTTTCCTTTGCGGGCTAGGCAGAGAAAACAGATCTCCATTATTTTTTATCCAACCACACAACTTTTGCTCTCCTCCCCGTTCATACATCTCGCCATGGACAATATTCTATTATTTATACTTCTCACGTAAATTTCTTTCAAATAGGTTCACTAAATCCAGCCAAGTATCCTCAGTCTACGTCTTCCATTTCTTGACATCTCTACATATGTCTACCTCTACCTTGCACTTTTGACTTTTATACTCGCTATTAGTCTCATGACCTTATCTTTATAAGTAATTTTTATTAACATCGATATTAAATTAGAACACAACTGCATTTCATTACACGTAGTTTAAAAATCGCCAAGTTTTACTTCGATACGATGGATTTTTAAAACGGTTATCGCAGGTATACGAGTATTATTAGCTCTCGTTATTTGAAAACTTCTGCCATAAATCTCATTGGTGCTTTTAGGCCATAATGAAGTTTAAAAAAACTTTCATATGAAAAGGTTTATCAGATATCAAACAGATTGTTGTATATATTTTTTCACGAATACATATAACTTATACTTCCTTGATGTATTGGAGAAATATTTAGATAAAAGTATAATACGTGTTCACAATTTATATAATTAATGAAGAACATACAAAACAGAAAAATAAATTAAATAATAAATAAGGCAATAATTGCAAGGAAAACACCACAATGGAAATATAGAAATCATTTGAAACTATTGATAAAATTAAAAAAATAGTAATATTTAACAATTTGTTGGTGCCCACTAAGGTGGGCACCAACAAATTCTACCAAGACCAAGCTTCACTCCTATGAGTTAAGACTCATAGGAGTGAAGCTTGGTCTTGGTAGAATAAGGATTCAAGTAATATTAATGGTGTGGAGACGAGACATGTGCACATGTGCACTAAGTCAAAATTGGGAAAATTTATGTTTGAAAGGACGAATGAAGTCGTTAGAAATTAGTACATTACTAAAATTGATGATACTAGATGATGAAAAGAGCTATGTTAAAAGTGCAAAGAATAGAAAACGGGGATAACGTGGTTGGATCAAGTGGACTAGATTTTTAAAGAAGAAAAAAAGGAAAAATAGAAGTTTGTGCAATAAATGTATGAATTTAGATATGGAGGAAGCGAAAGTTGTGTGTTTGGACAAAACAGTGTGGAGATTCGGTATTTTGCCTTTCCCGGAAAGGATATGGCGTGATGATATTAACCTATATGTGTGTATAATAAATGTATGGACGATATTGTGATACAGTTGTTTTTAATAATTGATATGACCGTAGTCATATGTATCCTTAAACTCACGAATACCTGGCGGTAAAAATGCCTGTCATTCGATGGAAGCACTCTCGCACAGCGCAGGGTTCGGTCCGGTGACCTTACGCACAGGAGTCTTGTAGTCTAGCGTCACACAGCGCAGGGTTCGGTCCGGTGACCTTACGCAGAGAAGTCTTGTAGTCTAGCGTAGCCATGCACCTCAAAAATTGACTCTCGTCTCACATTTCATCAAGTTACTGAAATAAATCGACTAATGACAAATCCTTTTTTTCAATAAATGATAAAAAAATAATCAGCAATCTGTAAAACTATTTACATATTTTTTCATATTTATGTGTCCTCAGTAAGGCACGGGCAAACACCTAGCTTGCCTAGGTCACGAAACGTGATAGGTAACAAAGATAGATAAATGTTATTGAATAATGTCCACTTTAAATTACTTGTTTTTCATATAGTATATTATATATACTTGTCATGTAAATTAACAAATGTGCAAATTAAAAACGACAACAATGAAAACAGATAAATAAACACGTAAGCCATTCTCGTCCATTTTTAAACCTTAAGATTTATGAAACCCCGAAAGTTGACTGAAAGGCACTCGTTAACATTAAAATATCAACCTATTTTATCTTGTTGACTTTGAATACATATATCAATTAATATTAACGCATGTCAGAGTAAGCATAACAAATGACTGACGTCAAACTAAATTTTATAAATATTTATCCATCCTAAATATTATACATATTCATTCCAAATATTCGCCAGCATTACCATCAAGGCTCTGGGCGGATGTTGGAAAATATAATAATTTCAAGATTACAAAATACTACCACTCTCCTTCAGTGCGGTTAGATTTCAGAGTATAAGATCCTTCGAAGAATTTCTATCGAGAATAATTAGCGTCGGGCCCGAGCCATTGGTGTAGAAGGTTTCGAGGAAACCCTTGACAATAGTTATTAATGCGGTGGAAATTCTCTGGCGAGACGTCAATTGTTTTCCATTTTGCGGCTGAAAACGCCTTGGATTTGACGTAATTTTTTAATTCTAATTTTCAATGAATAGATCATTATTTTTTATCGTTTTTTGAGGATTCTTTTCGATTTAGCAGCTTTGGTGTAAATGCGTGGATCGTATTTTAGAATTTCAGATTTTATAATATTTTTTTTAATATTCATTAACGTGGAAAGTCAGAGAAATCGTTGAAGTTGTTTGAGAAGGTGTATGAATATAGAAGAAGCTAAGAATATGTGTGTCGAAATATACAATTATGGCGCTCTGTCCTCTCTGTCTTCTTCGACAGGATAATGACGTGGCGCTATGTATGTGTATGTTTGATTTTTTTTGTACAGTACTTCTCAATATGACGACCTATGTGATAAGACGCTTGACTTCTATCCGGGGGTTTCGGTTTCAATTCCCGATACTATTCCATTTTTTTTGTATAAAATTTAACCTGTTGGTCTTATTGACATCTCTTCCAAACAATCAGAAAATTTAAAGAAGCTCTAAGTAAAAATTATGTTGGAGTCTTTTTTTTTAAACTAGGTCTTAACGGAAATCGAACCCTCAACTTTCAAGTTGGAAGACTAAGCCACGGAGATAAAACAAAAAAAAAACAGTCCCAGTCTGGTAAAATAAATTATTTGATAATATTACTCTCACTTGCTACTCGTAGACGTGTGCGAGTGTTGTTGCTCTTTACGTGCAGTAGTGTTGCTAAGACACGTGATTACAAACGAGTTCCATGCCTACTCCAGTGATTTTAAGCTCAAATTTTCGATTGATTGAATTCAGATATGTATAGTATGTTGGGGGGTATTATACCAAAATATAATATGACATACAAATTGGTCACATTATTTGCAGTTCACCATCGCATAACAAATCTACTTGACGTGAACAGATGACAACACTTATAACAAACACGTCTCGAGCATTCGAATATTGTTACTAGATTGAGACGATGTCATTTTTGGTTGCATCGGCTATCGAACGCGAAACTTCTGGGTGAAAGACATTCGCCTTTCAAAGTTACAAAATATATTGGATACTTTTGTTGTAAGTGTGAATAGAAAATGTATTCATATGATAAAAAGTGAAGCCAGCACAGAACACGTCAGGAATTGCAAAGTAAGAAATTATTAGATCGTTAAACAAAAGTGCTGGTTTTTCAGTTTGGGTTTGTAGATGGTTACCCTTTTGAGGCTCTTGTTTGATAATTAAATATACTAGACCAGGGATGGTCAACAGGTCGATTGCGATCGACTGGTCGATCAGGAAGCAATTTGTGGCCGTCTCTGTAACTAACAATATAGCGGGCGATATTGGTAAATTTCATTACGCGCATGCACTTATCAACGCAGTCGGCACATATCTGCCCTCGGAGTGTGTTGTCGTTTGATTCACCTTTTGTCTTTCTCCCGGTGAGTATACAACTTTATATATGAGTCTCCCACCCAACGTATCACAAATCAATAGAAATACAATCTTCTAACTAATGTTTCTAAGCTGTGGTGTAAAAAGTGTACATTATTTTCCTTTGGAAATTTTTAGCCTCTTCCAAATAAAATGATCAATTTAAAAAAAATCCAGGACTTAACATTTTCACGAAGAATGAGAGCACACTTTTTTACAGAGAAAATGTCGTTGTCAGTCATTGGTAACTATACTAAGAAAGGTAATTTGGAAAGATATTTTATATCTTTACATCGCAAATATCGGTTGGAGTATTCGTTAAACAGTGATTTAAGAAGAAGTAAAATTAAATAATTCAAATCTATGTTATTGATACAGTAAAATGTGTTTCAAATATCAATTTTAAAACCACTTGCAGTGTGACTAGCGCATCATTCAGTTAGCTATCGTTTAGCAAAAAATGCAAGTCATTTTCTGATGGAGAATTTGTAAGTTTTCTTGGAAATAACAGTGTGTCATGTATTAATTTTCGCAAATTCGATAGGCAGATCGCCATATTTTTTTTATGTAAAAAGTCGATCGCGACAACAAACAAGTTGGTCACCTCTGTACCAGACGATTTACCTGTGCTATGTACGATTTCATATTTCTTTATAAAACGGTGCTTGAAGGCAACAAACAAAAAATGTGTACGCGTTCTCAAAATGAAATAAAAAATGAAATAAATTTTCCTTGAAAAAAAGGAAAATGATATTATGTTTCTATCCAGTTTTCTCACTGTCTTTTTATTGTATGTTTTATTGTTTTTATAGGAATATTCAAAACAATTTTTTATAGGAATATTCAAAACCACAATGAACCCTTAAAAGCCCTAATACCACATAAGAATTATGTACATACTTCCACCGTTGGGAAGCACTGTATTTAAGTAGAAATTTCAAAGTAAATGAAAAGTTGGCAGATTTCCTCCCTAATTATCGTCTGCAAGCTTCTGTCATAATATTTGGTATGGAAACTTTATATAACTTGGGATATTTTTACTCCTATACTATAAATACTCGTAATTCTTGATCGTTTTGACTTTCAAAGAACAATCATAACTGCTCCAATCACGTCATATCGTGTTAGTAGCAATACGTTGACTGAGTAGTCGTCCATGAACGAATAGTTTACTTTTCAGTTTTAAAAATCTCTTTGAATACTAAGAGCTTAATTCATGCATCCAACACCGACTCAATTCATTTCAATTCATGCATCCAACACCGACAGTTGAATTATTCAAAAGAATAACAAGTTCCATATTTTTTTGTCGAACTGGCTTTGCTGCTGTCCTGGTCCAAAGTGGAATCAGAGCGGCAACGTGTTCACGAACTGCTGAGCTGTAAGACGCCGTACTATAATGTCAAACAGAGAATGAACAATTCGATCATCTTAGATGTAGTAACATATGGGTTCAAAGCGTGGGCCAAGACACATTAAAAAAACTCAAGACTAACAAAAGTAATTCAACTTCGAAAACGAACTATTACTTCAGATATTTGGTTCAAAACAGGCTGTAGAAGAGTTGAAACTGAGATCTAACGATGAAACTCGAAAATTGACGAGGCAACTGTCGTGAATGTTAGCATGAATAGGCATGTAATCAGATTGACATTGACGCGATTAACAAATATTATGGAAGTTAAACAATACTCCAGAAGACGATTTTGCAGATATACAGGCTTTTGGATAACGTGCAGCAGGATCTTATGATATTGGGTGTGAAGGGAGATAGTGAGCGATCGATCGATTTGAATCAAAATCGTCCTGGGGTCTAAATAAAGCTCTATAGGAGTTTTATACTCATCTGAGTTGATGAGATTTGGTAGTTTTTTGTAGATATTGTAAGGGATTTTTGCGACATATTTAAATGCACGCGAGACATATACAAACAGCTAACAGTGTACAGGAGATTTATATTTTTACCAATAACTAACCAATATAAATTTTGATACCTATATATTATTATTCAGTTTCGTTTAACATTCAGTCATTATTTATTGAAATGGATTCGAAAGTATTTATTTACTTGTTTGTTTGTATAAAAATGTAATTTTTCTTTCTAATAAATGTATTGTGAACTAAAAACTTTTATTTATCCAAACATAATTATGTTTAGTTAAAGAAAAACAGACGTGAAGCAACAGGTCAATGTCTATTTACTTGTCGGAGGACTGTTCTTGGCATCAGTAAGCGTGGATTTATTCTTGGATGTTGAGAACTGTTCAGAAATGGTTTGATCATGTAAAAAATATTTCAATATATTTTTTTTTTTACTTTTTACACGTACAAAGCCTATATCCCTTTTGAGTTGGAAGAGAGGACAGATCTCTACGCTTTTATATTCAAACATACTGCACTCGTTTAGTTCATATCCATATATCACGTTATACATACTATCCTATTTCTCACACTTCTGGCACTTCCTTCAGTAATTTTTTTTCAACTATCTGTTTCCACTCTTTCTTCGATTTACCTCTGCCTCGCTCTCCGTTTATTTCAGACGTTTAAATTTGTATCGCAGGTCTTTTGCAATGTATTCTCTCAATGTGGTCAAACAATCTCAAGATTGTTTTCCTAATTGTACTTATGACATTTATGGTATCTCTAACCAGCAATTATCCTTTGTCCGATAATTTCTAACTCTGTCAAATATTGTTATATACGATATTCTACGCAAGCCAATAATCGTTTCCGCATTTATTACTTTCGTTATGTGAATGATAAAGTGGTGAATTTATTGGCATGCTGTCATCTTTTCAAACCAATCAGAAACATGTTAAAGAGGTCTTAAGTGAAACCAGACTAACACTCTTATTTAAAAAAGGAGGCCACAGAAATCGTCAATATTTTCGAAATTCCAGCAAATTCAGATTTTTCTATCTTATGTAGCTTTGTTATTTTGCTTTTCTTTAAATATTCTGTAATTCTTGGTACATATCATCTGGAGAGGCAATGATTATTTGAACTTCGTAACTGAAAAAGTATAAGTTTGGCAAATCCTTGACTCGATGAACCGATAATGTAAAGAACGGTATTGACCTCCTTATTGCTGCTGTCGTGTGAAAGAACTTTGAAAAGTATGAAGGATACCAGCACAGTAAAATGGAATTGATATTATGGAGTTGATGATATATTCAGTTATGAGGAAGACGACTGAAGAAGCAGAAGATAACTTATCACTGAAGAGTTTATCCATAAAAAATAATTATGAGTATAAAAAATTACCTTCTCCAGTCTCGTTTTCATTCAATACTTATTTGATACCTTTTAGGCTGTATGAAAAAAATTGCTACATGGAAATAAACCTACCAGATTGTACTGTAAATAATGACAGTGTGATATAATACTGCCCACTGTCCTGGATTCTGAATGAAATATTGCTATTCCAAAACATTAAGCAATTTTCCACACGAGTCTTTCATGAATAATTTTCCATTATTTATGTCGATGTCACTATAAATTTTTTATTGCATGAGTAATTTGTCGCCGCATTAGAAGAATGGCTTTTAAAGCGGATTTCTTTATGGTTTGTCCTATTTAACGATAAATTTTATATTGTTTTAGTTATTTTCTTTCCAATATCACAAAAACAATTAAAGTGCGTCGAAAGCAATTTGCTAACGACAGTTTCACGTTGTTGTTAATTAATTCGTGATAATGCAAAATGTGGATAACTACATGTCTGGATTGGTTGAAACTTTTAATGTGGATGTTGGTGAGTTTAGAAAGGTCCTTCTCCAGTATTTCTTAAAACTAAGGTCTAGACTGATAGACTGGTAATTCCATAATTTATTTACGTTGTTTCTTAAGCTATTGTTTTTTTTTAATTTGCACTACAATTTCGTATTATTGTTTTCCTTGAAATATGTTTTATTTTTCCTACTCAAGTATTATATTTTTGCTTGTATTTAATTACTTGTACTTGATATTATTCTTTCCTTCAATCACAAACACACTTCTCTAAGTTTCTTTGAACACGCTTATCTTAGTTGAAGAATTTTCGAGAGTGGTTTCTTTGTAGTACCGTATATATTCTCAGATTGTTCAGAGAAGCCTCAAAGAGCAAGATAGCCATGATGATTGTCAAACTTCGAAATGGATAAGCACTTACAGAATGAATACCAGTGAAGCTTCAAACTGTTCTTTGTTTCTTGACATCCTTATCAATATTATTGCGTTTGTACTAATGACCTCGTTGATTTGGTTACGTCACCTTATTGGTACGTGATCGCATTCTCTGTTTTGTGGACTATTTTATTCCAGTATTTCAGAACCGTATCGCACAGTTTATTCGAAAAGATATAGGATACGTCTTGAACAGATAATCTGTAACTATTGAACATTTGTATTATATTACACTTTAGTAGTACATAGTACATCCTGGGGGGTGTATTTCAGTGTGATATTTCTCAATCAACCAGAATAACTCGTACGCTTAAGAAGCCTAAGGTGAAAACCAGATTGAAACCTTTTTAAAAAATCAGGCGTAAATGGAAATCAAGTCCGCCACTCTTGAATTCTAAGACAGGCGTCCTGACAACTAGGTCACGGTGGTCATCACTTGAAACGTAAATCAATCAAACCTTACGAGATAAATAAGAATAACACTTAAATTTAAATTAAACTGACAGGAGTGAAGTAGATTACAGATAGATACATGCATAAATATCCCGCAATACACATAAACAAATCGGAAACTGGTCGTAGTTTGCATGATGAGAAATGTAGTAAAAGTATTAAGTTAACAAGGACTCCCTGTATTGGTAAAATCGGGAATGATAAATTAATCCGAAATAACCGTGCAGAACACATTTTTTTACCAACTAAGTCATAGTGTTCTCGCTTATCCGTTTTAATGGATTTCTAATAATTAAAATAATGATATTTCAACTTCGTTAACTTTACAGTTATTTACATCCCATTTCCAATTCTGCCAAATCATTATAGTGAAAATTGTCCGAATGTCGGATTCAAATTAAAATAAACAGGGTTACAGTTAATACTTTGGTTTTAATTATAAATCTGTGGTTTACAATATGGCTGATGTACTCGTATTTTACCATATTAATCACGTAATTCATTCAATTTCGAAAACTTGAACATAGTCTTTAAAACCTTTCTCTCTTCTCTCTTGGATCACGGTTATATTTTTAGAACAAGTTCTTATATTTATTTATTTCATTCTCGATCGTTCTCAATCTAAAAATAATTTCTTAAATTTAAGTAATCAACTATAATTTTTGTACGTAAGAAGTGTTGAATGGGCTATACATTTCAAATGCTAATAATTTACAAGACGAATGGTCAACATACTTTGTATACCATAATTTATTTTGTGTTTTATATTTTAATGATTCAATTTGAGAGTTATTGTGCCGTGATATCAAGTCGATAAAAAAACCAGAATCGTGATTCTCTTGAGTAAAATTTAAAAAAGAAAGAAATAGCTCAGTTTCACGTTGAAATCGTTTAACAAAATTTGAAAGTTGTAAGTCATTTTTAATGTGAAAAAGATTTATATCGTAGACAATTCTGAACTTGTTTTTGTCTTGGGGTGATCCACTCGTCTCATCTCGATATTTTCACGATTTCAATTTTGTGTTTGGCTTTCCATCAGAGACATTTTGTATAAAAAGATTTATGTCCCGAGGATCTTGACACATTTCAAATGGGCTTTGAACTCACTGAAAGAGGGAGAGAGTGGAGGATTTCGGAGATGTTTGTGCTTTCAGGAGAGAAAGGATTGTCGTGATAAATAGATATTTTATGAAAATTTTACCGTTTCAAAAGGCCATTTCGAGCGATTAGTAACCAAATTTGAGCTTATTTATTTTACAGATTAATATAAAGCATTTATTTTTTTCTCTTGCAAAAATATTGAAAAAAAATTATTAACTTGATTATATTAGTTTAATACAATAAATTAAACTTTCTTATGTTTGTACTCACCACTATTTAATTAAATGAGTTCCCTTCTGGTTTCATAGATCTCTGCCTTCTTCATCAAGTGATTAGGAAATAAATTACAATTCTAAAATATATACCATATGTGCATGGTCACTTGTAAAAAAGGGAAGGGTTTGTTCCTAATAACGGAATAGGGTGAATAGGCGGAGTAAAGACGTACATAGGTGTTTAAATGAAAAATAGGTTGAGGAGAGAACTATTAATTATATTTATCGGATTACTTATAATATTGAGATAACATCTCAATTAAATGCATACAAACATAAACCCTATCACGACATGAATACCATTCCTATCTCGACACAACATTTCGCCTTTTTTAAAACCGTATGGATGTAAAAGAAGTGAAATATTTGTTTAACAAACTTTCTCATACAGCTTCTAAGATTTATCGAACTTTTTACATTTCTATATTTCAAAATATTATTCACTTGATCCAACCATATTTTTCTTGGTCGTTCGTTACCACAGTTTCCACTAACATTTACATTTTATATTTGTTTTGTTAATATTTCTTCGTGTGCGCAAATTATCAAACAGTGCTCTTATCCATCTTTCTCAATAAATCAGCCTCAAGTTCTACATTTTCATCACTTCATTTCATATTCTGTCATACATTATCACCCCATATATTCTTCCCAGTGTACGCATTTCTACAGCATTTATTTAGCTCCTTTCAGTATTTTTGCACGTCTACGTTCCACTCCTGATATATCAAAGTTGGTAGTAAAACACAGTTGTGCACTATCTTCCAAGCAGATTTTGATACTATTCGGTTTGAGTACGAGGGTTTTAGTGACCTATTGATTTTGTTTCCTGTTTCTATATGTCGTTCAATATTTTCCGTAACTTTTCCATCATCTGATAAAATATTAGCTAAATAGCAAAAAACTCTATTTATTATAATAATTCATTGCTCACCCAAACCTCACATTTATTTTTCCTTCGGTGTTTTCAACATTTATCCTCAGATCTTTTTCTTAACATCTGGCATATAATTCACTTACCAAACTCTGTAATTCAGCCTCGTTCTTCGCTAATACCACCATGTTATGCTTGCTTACTTATGTATTACCTCTTTTTTTTATTATGTTGATGTATCTTTTATTTAGTTTTCTCGAATTGCTATAAACTGTTTTTTTATTATTAGTATATTTTTCTTTGAAACAAATGAAACACTGACTATTTTTTTAAATAATTATGTAAGGTATGTACCATGTACCGTCGATAAAAATAAATAAATATAATAAGTATACCCAGCAATCTGCACACATTCCTATTCCACATTTGTATGTCCCCGTTGACTATGAAGTTTATTCATGCATGAATCCGTGTTAATATTTTACCACCAGAGTGACATAACACATCCTTGCTTCACCCCTTTAAAAATATTAAACCACTTAGTAAAAATACCGTTAACTCTTATATATGGTCTTCTTTCATATAATGATGATTCATCGCGTGCTCAATTGCGATCTCATTCATCGCGTGCTCAATTCTGTACGTCGTAGTCTTCTGCTATGTCTTGAACTCGCTCGGCGCACCACCTGTCTCCATCCTTCCCGATCTTGGAACAAGTTGAATGCAACGCTTAAAGAAGATCATGTTCATTCCTTTATTTGATCCGTTAATCTCATAGAACACCTTGCTCTCTTCCTCAATTGTTACCGTGTTCACCGACTTATACAAACATTCGTCATTCATTTTAGCAACGTTTTCAAAATACGTCAGAATATTTTTTCTTCATGTTATCGAAAGTCTTTCGGTAATCTCCAATTCTTTAGGGTTAAGAACGTTGGTGCGCCTTGTGATCAATAGGATACAGAGTGATGCTAAACTACGTATTAATTTATGTTCGACACCATATTCATTCAATACTTTCCTTAGCTTGCCTCTTATCACGCGGTCATATGCTTTAACCAAATCCATAAACGTACAATACATTGTTTTACTTGTTGCCACACATCTTTCCACAAGTTTCAAACTTGACCAAAAACTTTCTTTTTTATCTTTCTTCTCAATCTTTCTAATAAAATTTTTACATGAAGTCTATTTAGTATACTCAGTTATGGAATGTAATACTTATTCTAATCTCGAGTCTCTAAGTTGCCGAGTTGTAATCCTCCCGGTTTATGTATAGAATCCGCAAACTGTGATTTATATCAGAGTGGTTTTCGCAAAAAATGGTAAGAAAATTAGAAATATGTATTGTTATTTAAAAATCTCAATAAAAATAAAATAACATTAATATGATAAAAAAAGAATTTATAAAGCGCCGTTTAGAGGGCAGACTCTCCTCAAGGGTGCTATACCTTGGGATTGGAAGCCAATATTATTGACACATTGAAAAATATTAAAAAACAAGCAAATCAGTGTAAGGATGGGAAGTGGGTGGCTACGGCTATTAGATAAGGTACTTTATCACGTCTGTCTGTGTTTAGAAAAATATATTTTATAAAAAATCGTAAAAACTTACTAAGAGAAGACGAATTACAAAGAAACCTTTGTAGATTTTATAACATGTGATAAGTAACACGTTCGGCGTTAGGGGAAGTGTAATGTACCAATGTATGTTTCGTGTTCGTATACAATCATGATGTTAATACACCCTCCCCAAAAAAGGGTTAAGTGTTTCGTAAAGCTGCACACGCCTCCCATGTCTTGAACACTTTGAGGCAGAAAAATATCGATCCAATTGATTAATTACATATAACGCATTAATAATATGACTCGCAATAAAAAAAATACGTTTAAAAGATGAGTTTCCTTTGTGTTTTTTAATTAAGTACTTTTATTTATAAGTGGCGTGAATATGTATGATACTCGTATAATATATTGATTGAAGTTACAAAGGGGAATGTAAACTAAAGACTTGTATTAGTAAGTAGGTTGTATTATATGGTTTGAATTTATCAAACGAGCTAGTGGTGGAAGGCTGATAAAATAATTATTTAATGGGAAACTGCGTGGGTAGCGTATTGAGCCAAGTAAATTATAAATTGAAAGAATGAAAGACAAAAAATAAGAGAAACAGTAGGAGCTACATAAGATGTGGCAAATGCAGTGTGTTGCAATTGCAATGCAATTTTTAAGCGTTATTTTGAAGATTTGTTGATTGTTTACTACAGCAAAGGTAAAAAATAAAATGTACAGTGTATGGTAACGATGCAGTAGGCAATCGTGTGTGTCGAATGTGGTTTGAAAAAAATCGTAATTGAGATACGACACTTGAAGATGGTATCCGCTCTGGAAGGTCAATTACCTCTGACGATGACCAAATCAAGACTTCGAAGAGGATAGCCAGCGTTCTACGATACGGGAGATTATTGAGATTACGAAAATCGCCATCCATGTGCATTTGGTGCAATTTTGCGTGTAAGTCAAGTGCAAAATACAAAATTACTTTCCGGGCAACCCAATACAACAGCCCTATGGCACTATAAAAATATTATTTTCACTAATACCATTTATTTTCGTATTTAGACAAGGTGTAAAAATAATTAGTAAAGAAATGTTATGCATAATTATCACTGTACCGAAATTTATATTGTAAATACATATTTTTTTTAAATATAGGAGTAAAACTTCAGCTTAATTTATATGGACAGTCACGACATTTAAAAATGTTTACAAAGGAGTTAGTTTGTAAACTCTTTTGTAAAACCTTGATAGTTTTCCTCCTTTCAGAATAAAGTAAAATTTGGAAAATGTCATGATTTAATAGAAAGTTTTCTACCAGCTTACGTCACGTCATTTTGTCGTGCAAAGCGTAAACTGTTGCATCTCAGCTTAAACGATTTTACGAGTGCTTTAAAACTATTTCTAAATTTGAGTGAATAATGTCACTAAGCAATTTGATTTTGAAGTGATATTAACTAGATTTAGCAATGTAAAAGGCCTTTCGGAGAATATACCGCGTTTTTGTGACAATGTTTCACAAGCCATAGTTTCGAGAGAGTTGCAACTCTTATATTCTATGTTCGTTGTTTATCTACTTCACTAATGGTGTCACTGCCTTCAGCGGAGTCTCAACCGTAACACGGGCGCTAGGGTCCATTTTGAATCACGACTGTATCAACGTCTGAATTCATTCAGGTTTTCAACGATAACGTGTGTACACAGAATATCTCAACGGGAGCAGGATCACGCGACTACCACAGAAGCTAAAATTATTAAGTTAATTGTATTTAAATTTAATAAATTTTCATTTTAAGTATGTATCACTATGCATTATGGGATGTCATTTAACCATTTTAAGTATGTATCACTATGCATTATGGGATGCCATTTAACCATTTAAGTATGTATCACTATGCATTATGGGATGTCATTTAACCATTTTAAGTATGTACCACTATGCATTATGGGATGCCATTTAACCATTTTAAGTATGTATTACTATGCATTATGGGATGCCATTTAACCATTTTAAGTATGTATCACTATGCATTATGGGATGCCATTTAACTAAATAATAAACGTAAATGCCTACTAACCTAGATTACACATACTTCAAAAATAGTATTAAATCATTTTCACCTAAAAATGAGATGACGTAGTTATCGCTTTGCATGACGATGTATTGAATATGTGTCAAAAGAGATTACGCTTCGTTGGATTTTGTTTAAACAAAATTTTGTTTAAACAAAAGTGTTATTGTTTCTGGTAGGTTAGTGCACCAATTCCCCGCACCCCGCACCCCGCCCCAACCTAGTCGCCCAGCAGGGAGTCTAGCTCAGCAGGTTTGCTCAACCCAACTTCTAGCGAGGATCCTTTTTTATTTTTTTTTCTATTATTATCTTAGTGTAATAATAATGGAATCTCAAATGTGCGTAACGAATGCCAAAACTGGTGTCAATGCCATAACATCTATTCTCATGGATCCCATCAACAAATTCAGCAAAGACCAGATTGGTAAACTAGTCTCTAAAACCAATGACCTAATGGGATTAATTTGCGAAATGGCTACAAAAATGGCCAGCATGGAAGGTGAATTAAGAGCCTACAAGGAAATTGTGAAGACTCAGCCGAGCATGCAAGCAGTATCTGAAAACATTTACGAAACCGTCAATGAAATGAACGAACAAAATATAAGAATGAAAAATTTAATTTTGCGAAATATTCCGGAAAGCACCCTTCACAACCAAGTTGATAAAATGACCGAAGACGCCAATAAAGTGTCCAATTCATTGAAATTAATTGAACCATCTGTAGAAGGGAATATTATAAAAACCTATCGTTTAGGTAAACCCGAAGCAAATAAAGCCAGAGCTATTAAAGTAGTATTTAAGGATTCAGTCGTCCCTAAGACAATTCTCCGACAGCGACATAAAGTGAAAGAAGATATAAAAATCTATAATGACCTAACTCCATTGCAACTTAAACGTCTAAGAGACGTTCGTGAATCGCTAAATAATAGACTAAACAATGGCGAATCAGGGCTTACCATAAAATATGTTAACTCGATTCCCACCATTGTCAGCCAGTTTTCAAAAAACTAAAAAAATCATCTGAACTTCATGAATATACTAAAATAACTACCACAGTGTCAACTAACTCGCGTAAAAAACCCTCAAGCATCACCTGTTATTACCAAAATCTTCGCGGACTCAAAACTAAACTAAACGAATTGAATGCTGCTCTCTACACCATGAATCACGACGTATTTATATTTACCGAAACCTGGCTCGATGATAGTGTACACTCTGGCGAATTAGGATTCATCAACCATGCAGTTCATCGGTTTGACCGTAACCCAACTACAAGTCAAAAAACCAGAGGTGGCGGAGTCCTAATAGCCACCCCGAAAAACCATAGATTTAAACTAATCAAACCAGTGCATCAAGATATTGAGCAAATATTCATTGTGTTATATATCAACTCGAGAAAAATGATATTTGGCTGTATCTATATTCCACCAAACTCTCCGTGTTCCAACTATAAAAAGCATAGTGAAGATTTGGAGATCATCCGTTTACACTACCCTGATTGCGAACTAGTCATAGCCGGTGACTACAACCTTCAGTGTATTAAGTGAAATGAAAACAATACTGACATTACATCACAAAATATATCTGACAGTGCTAAAATCATATTAGATATGACAGACTTTTTAGGGATCAATCAAGTGAATACAATAACAAACAAAAACAATCGAACCCTAGATCTTATATTTACTAGTGAAAAAAGTGTTTTAGTAAGTCTAACAGAAGATGAACTATTGCCAATAGATCATCACCATCCACCCTTAAATATATGTATCACGACAGACTTTGAAGACAATGCAAAATTTCCAAAATATAACTATAATTTTCACCAAGCGCCTTATACTGACATAATAAATTATCTAGATAGGTGTGATTGGGATGCTCACAACTCCAGAAGCCTAGACGATAATATTAATTTATTTTATCATTACATTAACACAGCTATTAAAAAATTTGTTCCCTATAAGATGATAATCCAATCTAAGTATCCAAAATGGTTCAACAGAGAGTTGATAAACCTCGTAATAAAAAAAAAGACTGCACACAAGACATATAAAACATCTAGAGATATATCAGACTACACTAAATTTAACGAACTACGCAAAAAATGTAAAAATCTTTCCAAAAAACGTTTCTCTGAATTTGTAAAACAAAGCGAGAATAACATCAATAATAACTTGAAAAGTTTCTGGAATTATGTAAATTCATTGAGAAAAAATGACTCAAACATCCCAAGTTGCATGTTTTATGACCAGAAATCCGCTGATACTGTGGATGGGATTATCAATTTATTTGCGGACTTCTTTAAAAGTGTACATGAAGTGGATTCACCCAATGTATCTAATCCCACACCTTCATATTCCAATACTGTTAACCTTTCTTCATGTTTCGTCACCTTGGACGAAGTAGTTAAAAAAATAAATAAACTTGACTTATTTAAGTCTGCGGGTCCGGTCAATGTACCTCCCATTTTTTTGAAAAACTGTGCATCAATTTTAGCATACCCGTTGAAAATTATATTTAATAAATCATTGGCGGAAGGTCGATTTCCACAAATATGGAAATCAAGTTTTCTCACACCAATATACAAGAAAGGTGACAAAAGCGATGTTTCAAATTATAGACCGATTTGTATACAATCAACAATTCCTAAATTATTCGAGAGTCTTATCCTAGACAAAATTGTTGATTCGATTCGCAATATTATTATCACTCAACAGCATGGATTTATCTCAGGTAGATCCACACTGACTAATCTACTCGAATATGAAAACTATATTTTCAATTCGTTCTCAAATGGAAAACAAGTGGACTCAATGTACACAGATTTTAGTAAAGCATTTGACAAAGTATCACATAATATACTAATAAGTAAACTAAAAGCTTAAGGAAAAGTTAGCCCGCTCTTAGACTGGATCGAAAGCTACATTAAAAACCGAATACTTACTGTCAAAATCGATAGTTGTCTTTCATATCCCTTCACAGCTACAAGCGGTGTACCCCAAGGATCGCATCTAGGACCAATATTATTTCTCCTATTCGTTAATGATATAGTAGACACACTTAGTGACGTAGAGATTTTAATTTTTGCTGATGATTTAAAAATGTTCAAAGTCATAAATAATACTGCTGATTGCCTTAAATTACAAGAAAACTTAAATAAATTACAACAATGGTGTACCACAAATAAACTGCACTTAAACCTGAGTAAATGTGAGTCCATTAGTTTTTATAGAAATAAAAATCCAATTAATCACGAGTATTTGCTAAATCAATATATATTAAAACGCGTAGCTTCTATAAGGGATTTAGGAATTATATTTGATGAAAAACTTTCATTTATAGAACATGTGAACAAAATCACTCGAGAGAGTTCAAAAATCTTGGGATTTGTATTAAGAACTGCCCAAAATTTCTCGGATCTACGAACATTAAAACTGTTATACTGCTCTTTAGTACGTAGTCGCCTTGACTACAACTCATCAATATGGTCTCCTCATTACGCCGCCCATGCACTAACTTTAGAACGTGTACAAAACAAATTTCTAAGATTCATAAATTTTAAACTTGGAATACCGCATGAAGAAAGAAATTATCCCAACTTATTAAATGCAGTGAAACTCTTGAAGCTGTGTGACAGAAGAAAAACAGCCGATATAGTACTGCTATACAAAATCATTCACTCAGTGATTGATGCACCTCACTTACTCGCAAGTATTTCATTTCGTATCCCCACTAGATCCACAAGACACTCAATCCCTTTTATACCGAAAATTGTTATACTAACTATAAAATCAACTCCTCTATAATTCGTATGCAAAGACTTGGAAACGAGTTTTGCAACAATTTAGATATTTTTAATATAAGTATATATAGTATTCGCCAGAATATTACAACAATATTTAGAAATAGCTACTAACTTTGTGCTCTCCTTTATTAATATAAATAACGTAATACATACCAAATATTAAGGACAATATTTTGCCTCTGGAGTTGAGTAACCCTGCATCAGCACGTGTGAAGCTTTTAATTCTGCAAAGCAACTTGCATCTCGTCCCATTAATAAGGCCATGTGTTTTCTATATCTCAATATATATCCGTAAAATTCCCACAAAATTCTCAAAGATTATTAAATAATTTTAAAACGATGACTGTAATTTATTCTACTGCTTTTTGTATCTTCATGTTAGTTTAAGATAAAGTTGTATTATTTGTCAATAATTCTAAGTAATTTATAACCTGTCACATGTTCATTTGTATATAAAGACACTGTTGTGTCGTTAATTAAATAAATAAATAAATATATTATAACACTAGTGCACGTGAAGACACACACATACAAATATATCAGAGTGATGAGGTGACCAAAGTTGTAATCATCGTGGCTGGCGTTAAGTAACTGGCTAAATATTTCTATGTATTATTGAATATATGCAGAGCTAGTGCACTTATTCGCAAAATTCAAGAACCACCGAAATGATTTCGATGCATCCATCACTGCTGTCACAATCATTGTCACTTTTTAATATTTCAATAGTAATGAGTTCGATTTCCGAATTAGAATGCCTTTGAAAAGAGTCCACTCTAAACGTAAATTGTATTTTTAATATTATCATTTCTTATAAGTAAGAGACGTATCAAATTACGTACTAAATAATTTTAGTCTGCAATTAACTCTAAAAAACCATTCGCGGGTCAAAGAAGTTTTGAATAAACTTTAAGCATATAAACTCACAATTCACCAAATAATGCCTTAAGTCTTCATCATGTATTTAACAGTGAGATTTTTCACATGACTTGAAGATTATAAGATCTAAAACATTATCAATCTGAGTCGTATATTGAGAGAAGAGAGATCACTTTTTCAATTAATACTGATGACGGGAGATCTGATAATAAAACTTTTTTCTTATAAAACTTGAACTTATATAGTTCAATTTACTTGTGCACCTTTCGCTTCTGTCACGTCCATGCATACTATTTTATTATACAACAAATCACTCTTCCCTGTGAGACAGAATATAATGAAATGGAGATCGTTTATCTCTGCCTCTTTTAATAGAGACAGAGGAACAATAAATTCAGATGACAAAAAGTTTTCCAAGTAAAACCAGTCCCAAAAGTTGACCGCTTTTAAACTAGGATACTTGAGTGCCATATAAACTTGCTAACTATTGAACCTCGGCACAGGTGATTTAATGTAAATATTTAAAATTTTAGTACTAGATAAATATAAGCCAATCAATAATAATACAGTGGATTTATAATATTATATTTGAGCTTAAATTAGGTCTGAAAAGGATTTCGTCCTTAAATTTGATTAGAATTATTCCCGTGACTTTAAATTGTTTATCAAACACATTAAGAAAACCAGTGACGCAAACAAACACTTAAATTCGATTCAGTGTTCATATTAAATTATTTAGCATATTACCGTTTATTGACCGAAGTCACATCAAGTACTCGACTGTTTCGGTTTAGCATTTCGCGAACAGTATCGTCATTTTTATCTATTGAGATTAATAAAAATACTTGTAAAAGCAAACTACAAACATTTTAAATCAACTATGTAAGACTAATCTTGTTTTCGACAAGATACAAACAAGAGGAAAAACATCACAAAAGCAACTATTGTGAAAGTATGTTACATGTATGTACGGAAAAATCTGGTTTTCCCTAAATATAGCGATTTCCAGTTTCATATAACCAGATGTATATATCATAATCACCACCATTTGACTATGCCCCTATTGGAGTAGGCAGCGAGATATCCTTTTTATTATATCCAGGAATACATATTTCGCTTCTGCTTTACGTATACGTGGTATATAGGTATGCATATATTCTTATTACAATATAATGGCGTTTTACTATTCTCTCAATCATAATTGATTCATTCGTAATTTCAACACATGTCCTATATTCTTTACTACTCATATAATTTTTTTTTACTTCTTTCTACCTAGCTGAACTATCTCAATGTTATTTGTTTCATTGTTTGCAAAGTATTTTATTTCAATCCGCATTCTTTGTATAGTATTTTCCTTTCGTTGTGTGCAGTACAACTTTGTGAACTTATTACTATGCGGCAACCTCTTCCAACTTATCATAAAGATGTTCAACAGACCTTAAGTGAAAACTTGACTGCTATCCTTTTAAAAAAATCTGGTTTCCAGCGGAATTTGAGCCCGCAACCTCCAGATTGAAAGACAGACGTCTTACCAACTAAGTCACGAAGGTTGTCATTCCTTCCATTCGTCATACAGATAGTTCGACTTCCGTGCCGTTGATGGTAAGATGCCTGTCTACCGACCCGGAAGTAGCGGGTTGGATTCCTTGGGTTGTCCATTTGTTCAAATGGTTCCATACTGGTGTTCATTCCAGACCTTTTTGACATCTTTCAGATTTATTGTAAGATATTGCCACATGTCAATTAACTCGCCAGGTTATACTAAATACAACGAAAGCGTAATACAATATGATACATTGTTTTCCAACACATTTTATGCAAAGCTCTCATTTCTCTAGTGTTTATTTAACTTTTATAATTTTTTTGTCACGTTCATATTTCTCTTACGTATTGGGACCAAGAATATGAGTACTCGACTTAGCTTGTCTGAAAATATTCCGATCGGAAAATATATTGTATAACTCACCATTCACTGTATTGTTTGTTTAGTTTTGTTCCAGTTATATGTTACGATAGAAATATATTGTATAACTCACCATTCACTGTATTGTTTGTTTAGTTTTGTTCCAGTTATATGTTACGATAGAAAAACCTGACATTTATACCTGTCACAGGTGGGAAATAGCGCGATGTTATGTATGTATATATTTTTTTGCAAACCTAAACGAATCCAAGAATTTAATGGAAAGCCATTTTGAATTACTATAATAAGGGGAAAAGGAAATCGCGTCTACTGGAGAGAAACTGTCGCGGGAGGATTAGAAACTGAGTCAAACTGGACAGTTTAATCTGCTTTCAAGTGTATGGTACACCCTTCTCCTTCTCCTTCTCCAGTCGTGTTTCTTGTTACTACAAACTGGACAGTTTAATCTGCTTTCAAGTGTATGGTACACCCTTCTCCTTCTCCTTCTCCAGTCGTGTTTCTTGTTACTACAAACTGGACAGTTTAATCTGCTTTCAAGTGTATGGTACACCCTTCTCCTTCTCCTTCTCCAGTCGTGTTTCTTGTTACTACAAACTGGACAGTTTAATCTGCTTTCAAGTGTATGGTAAACCCTTCTCCTTCTCCTTCTCCAGTCGTGTTTCTTGTTACTACAATTTATTCGGTATTAAAACTATTGAAATGTAAAAAAGTTATTACTTCTGAATAAAAAATCAGTTTTTTTTATTTTGTTGTTAAAAATACTTAATGGTCTTAATCTTCCCGAAAAAAGAAGACTAAACAAGGAAAAAAACATGTTTTATTAATTCCTTATTTTAACGTTTATTTGTTTTAATTTTTAGGTGATTTGTATAAACAGTGAGTTTAATTGGTTTTAAATGGGTTCATTTTTTTTCTTCAAAAAGATTCATTCATTTCACAACTGTGCACAGTTACAACAGAATCAAGAATCTTTGCAATCATCTCATGTTCAATATAAATAAATATGTCTTTGTATCCTCAAGTCGATCATTTTCACCAACCTGTCATCAGTATACTATACAGGTAGTATTATTAAACAGAGTTTCTGAATTCAAAGATTTAGGCGTAACCTTCGATGTCAGACTCACATTCGTTAACCATGTCTCGCGTTTGATATCGGACTGTTACAAACTACTCGGTTTTACAATGAGACTATCAAGAGAATTTAAGAGTACCGATATCCTTCGACACTTATATAATTATCTAATTAGAACCAAATTAGAATGTGCATCTACAATTTGGACTCCTCATCTGCTGAAATATAAAAACAATATAGAACAAATACAAAAAAAATCCTCAGATATTTATGGTACATAACAAAGGGCGATTACCCAAAATATGTTCCCCATGTCAAACTTCTCACGGTGTGTAGTGTAACTATAGAAGCCTCGAAACAAGATGGCAAGAATCGATTGCGATATTTTTTCTGAAGGGTTTTTTAAGGTTGCTTTAACTGCCCCGCGATCCTAAGAGCACTAAGTTTATATGTACCTAATAAATATAGTCGTGCAAGGAATCACCCTCTGTTCTACATACCAGCTTACGGAACGAATATCATGGCTAAACACTCAGTCACGCATGGTATAGAGATATTAAACCATCTGAAGGCCACTGTGGATACATTCTCGGCCCCGCCTAGCAGTATGAGAAGAATCCTGGCTGATATTCTTCCTTACGAATAAGCTTACTCTAAAAGCAGCCCTTATTTGTGTAACAGCAAAAATCCGTGCAAAGTGGATAAAAAAATCGCACAAATCAGGTTTTACCCAGAACATGTTGTCCGAATGTTCGGACAAACTAGCATTTGTTGTGAGTTTTGCATATCCACATAATTACATTCAATACTACTTCCGTTCAAGACCCCACATCTGCATCTTCACTTTGCCACCCCCACTCGTAGTATATTCAATGCTTTCCAAGTAAGCCAAAGCAGTTGTTCTCCAGGTACCATATTTTTTGAGAGTTTCACCCAGACGTCAGGTGTTATTTCTTTCCATTTTAGAAAATGTGCTTAATCCGGAGGAATCGTTAGTTCTTGCGCTCTCATCATGGAACTATTCCTGGATTTTAATATCAATATGGCTGGATGTTGGTAAAATGAGGATTGCTGAATATAAGGGTGACAATATGTGCCAGATGGAATAATTATACTGATCTTAGATGAGCCGATACCGATCAATTTGTATATTTTCCTCACTGGCGTTTTCCTGTTATTATCCTCTCTGTTTCATTCCTGTACTAAAACACATGTGTTATGTTAAGACAATAATGAAAAAAATACATTTAAGAGTTATAAACAATCGAAAGGTTCACGCTCTACTTATAATCCCCACAAACGATATACACTCTACCAATAGGAGGGGGAACCCGGCCGCGAGGATGCCATATTTATGCAATAAATGCCTTTGTACACGTTAACCTTATTACAATAAAATATAAATACATATGCATCTGATAAATTATAAAAACAATAAACTTATACGAGTAGACATTTTTTTAAATATAATCGTACACACTCACACAAAAGCCCAGATTTACTGCCAGAACAATAATCCCAATAGACACAGTTTGAAAACCATCCTATTAACATAATTTATAAAAATATTTTACTATGGTTATTTTAAAGATTAGTAAAATTAATGTAGCTGTTTTTAAATTCATGCGAATAAGGAAGTTAGTGATTCTTAACACATTTAAAAAATAAGCATATTGTCACTTTGTTAGATTTATCGTAACGTGTTTTAGTATTCAATACACACTAAGAAGTAAAGGAAAAGAAGATAAATTGAGAAACTTGGACTTCCGATTTGTCTCCGTAAGGTCACTCACTCCATTGGGTTATACCTGTTGAAGACGAGGGTCCAAACGAGTGCTTTTCAAGGTTGTGTCGTTTTACTTCCAGATTTATTTACCCCCATTTTTCCAAAATGTATTTCGTAAAGGAAATGCCGTCAATATTTAGTTTGGTTTATTTACTTTTCATTCGTTTGATCAAACGATGCCTTGATAGATTTATTGACGGCTTTTAACAAACAAGCCCACTTTCTATTGAATTGGGGGAGCTTGAAACCTACTCTAATTGCAGAAAAGGTCAATTGAGATGGTATGACCATATACACAGGTGAAATTAAAACATCATTGACACGTCTATACGAACTTATTTTTCATGTGTCTTGTCTTGACGTTGGTTGTCACTTTTGAGGAAACATTTCTTTTTTAGGTAGCACAGATCAGCTCTTTAACTATTTGGATACCTGAATTTTAACAAATGTTGAAGAATGAACCAAGACGGGCATTTTTTCCGATTTCGCGTTGACCCTTACTTTTCCACGTCAATATTAATTGTAGAAATCAGTATTTTTCTCCTCTCAATATATGACACACGACCTATCACAATATTTCTCAAACACTCCAGTTAACAGGCTCCAAAACTGATTTTGCTTTCCCTGCCATAGTTGTTCCTGCCTTAATCAGAATATCTCTAGCCTTGTGCCTCATTTTGTCTTGAATTGACTACGAGAATGTTAATTTCTCAGATACTAGAGAAGACTGGATTAAAAACGTGTATAGAATCCAAAAAGTATGTGTTCGTTAAATATTTAACCTAAATAAATATTCGCTTATCATCGTGTAAAGAGCAAAATATAATATTTATTTATAATCATAATAAACATCATATAAGTGTCATTTACATAACACATGTAAACTTACAAATCATAAGAAACGTAGTAGTATCCTTCAAAAATTAATATTTTTTTAATCTTAGGTATTATAAACACTACAAGAATATCTAATTTAATAAATTATGAAACAATAAACTGGTTGAAGAAACAAGATATCGCTACAAAACAATACATTTTGTAGAACTATTAATAAAAAAATGTTTTACACTAATAAATATTGAATACACGACGCTATTTTTTTATTCCGTGGAATTAACAGATTGTTCGTGTAATGTAATATAATAATTGAAGTGAATTTCTGTTACCTCCTACTTCGGAAAAATATATATCAAGATAATAATATTTTCGTTGATTATTTTCCGGAAAAATCAAATGATTTGATTCCAAAATAAGTCACAGAAATATATAATATTATTTTTGTTTAACCATTTTATTTTATCGGAGAATAACTCAATAACTTTTGTCTTCGTCATTTGGCCATAATTGTTTTAATGAAATATGTGTATACCAGACTTTTTACAATAGATGACATTTATATATCTGTGTCATAAATAATTTAAGGCAATATTATACTGATAGCTATCAATTTAAATTTAAAAAATATCGCTAAAGGCTTGACAAAAATGACAATAATAAAAATAACGATTCTTAGACACACGAGTATGCTGTGGGTTAACTTATCATACTCTCCTTTGTACCATACTTAAACGACATGATGTGAAAGCAATTTTCTTTTAGTTACTTAAGGGATTACATTTTGATGAGGTGGATATTTGAATAATTCAAAGCTTTTATCTCTGTTGTAAATATTGAGAACCTCTCTAACACGAGTATTTCTTGGATCGGTATTTTCAGTCGACACTAGTGGTTTCATTGTTAAAATTTTATCTAGTAATCCAGCATCCCATATTTGTGCTCAAAACGCTGTTTAATTTGTTGATCCGTAGCAAACTAGAAAGCAATGCTTGCATTTGGAGCCCGCTGGGGGCGCAGAACTCACTCATGGTGAAAAAGGTTAAAAAAAATGTCTATGATGTCTATATATGAGTGAGTTTAGTGTCTATCTATGACTTCTTCCTACTCGGTTTCTGCTGAGGGTGCTCGGGTATAACTCCTTGAGCGTAAGAAGAGATCTGCGTCTCCGGATATACATTGTCAGACTCGTTCAAGGAGTTGTGAGATGCCCAGCATTACTACAAAGATTAGCGTTAAACGTTCCTAACAATTATACTAGATTACGCCGGCTAGAACTGTTCTCAATCACTTATGTAAGAACGAGTCTTCCAGCTGCTATGCCTGTTGGAAGGGTCTTAACTCTTTTGAACGGGACTGCTTCGGATATCGACATATTTTATATCACATTACCAAAAGCAGAAGAAAATTTTCCCTAAGATTGGGGGCGTTAGACAGCACTTATCAACATGTTTAAGCGACTTTGAACATATATGTGTATGTATGTGTATACATGTATGTAAGTGTACTATATGTATGTGTGCATGCATACTATATATGTATATAATCTATTTTTTTAATTTTAAATGTTAAGAATTTTTGTATTTTTTTCAATTTAATTGGGCTATTTCAATGTAATTGGGCTTAGCCTGTATTAAGAAAATAAACAAATTTGACTAGTTGTATCGCTTGTTTTTTATTTTTCGCACGTTTGAGGGGACACCATATCATCATAAGTAGCCCAGGACGGGTCTTAGCTGGCTGCAGCATTCTCAGGCCTCTATTTCTCTCAGCAGCATTCATCTTCGAATTGGTTATATCCAGGCAATTTTCGGTCATCTCAATTTCGATCTTCCCACTCTCCTACACCCCCATCGGATAATCTTCCTTGCAGTGTAAGTGGCCAAGCCAACTCAGTAAACCATTTTTTATAACTGAAGTTTTAGTAACTTCGCTGTAAAGGGTGTAGAGTTTTTCATTATACCTCAGTCTAGATGAGCTATTGTCATAAATTTGATCATATATTCTTCGGAGAATCTTTATCTCTAAGATATCGAGAATTTTCGTCCCGTTTTATAAGTCTCCAGGTCGTCCATGTGTTAGCTAATACAGGATTTTGCAATGTTTTATATAGATTTTTTTTTTAATTTTTCCGGAGCACAAATATCATATATTTGCCGACAGTTCAATCAGTTCATGTCTATATGGTAACGCCATACATCATTAGAAAATAATCTTCCTCCGACTTGTTTTAGATACCGACGACCTTCCTAAATCGAGTAACAATGACAAACCCAGAGGAATGTTGGCTCACCAGATAACTTCGATGACCTCCGTGTTCTAGTTGGTAAGATACTTGTCTCCCAATCTGGAGTTTGCGGGTTCAATCTACGCTAGAAACCAAATGTTTAAAAAAAATCCAGTCTGGTTTTCTCTTATGGATACTTGAACATCTTTCTTGTTGATTGGAAGAGATTGCCACTTGACAATAAGATCGCCAGGTTAAACTGTATGCAACGAAAGTATAATACAATACAATAACTGGCGACAACAATGGAATCGGTACTCTGTCGGAAGTTTCTACTTTGTGAGTTATCCTAACGTACTTCTCCAAGGGTTCGACCTGGCATGAAGATTTAGTATAGCTAGAATGGTCTAAGGTGTTACCATGGTTGCAGAGCACACGCCTTGCATAAGTAAGATTTCATTGATTTGCCACTGTGCTCGTGCGGAATGGTTTAAACTATCAGTCACATCGTGGAAAAGTGTCCAATATACTAATTCGTTGGAGAACTGGCGGAGATACATCGGGCTACTCCAGGGGATGTTTCATGGATGAGAGACCTGAATATCCAATTGTAAGCGAAAAAAACATATAAGAAATAAACATCATTAAAATTTCATATTTTTTAATAAAATAAATAAAATAATTACTATATATTCACCATTCTTTTATTCGAGTTCACTGCCAACTCTACTACTATAAACCCGTCGAGAATATAGTATTACAGGCCAAATTGAGGTGGACTGGACATGTGATACACATGGGCGATCATACGCTCCCAAAACGCGTCGTATACGGGGAAATAATGAGCAAATCAAGAGTGGGCAGAGGAAGCGCTATAAGAACAGTCTGCGAAAGTAGCTGACTTTGTGCGGGGCACTTAAAGATTGAGAGCAGGTGGCTCAGGACCGTCGAAAGTAGAGAGCGATCTGTTTTCAGGTTGATGGAACCTCAACAGATCGACGTGTGAGAAGCAGCCAGAATGCTGAAAACATGCGTCAGCATTACCAGCAGAACACACGTGTCTGTGGCATCTGCGGGAAAGAGTTCGGTTATTGAATGTTCAGGCTGTTTTCTCATAAAATATCACATGATCGACTTGGAAGAGCGGGTCAAAATTGACGTTGAAGTGGTAAAAGGAGCCTTAACTACGAGGCCCAGCAACGAAGATGAATAAATAACGTCTGATCTAACACATATTTTAATCTATGTATTACGACAGCTAAATCCCTAATTCATAAAAAAAAAATTATATGTAAATCAATTAGCATTTTTTTTATATTGGTCTTCTTTTCCCTTTCCTTATTCCATCCATTAGAGGTTGGCGCTTGGACCTTTTTTCTCCATCTCTCTCGATTTTGTGAATCACTTGGGGATAGTCCGAATCTCATTTTTTTCATATATGGGTATTAAACGTTGTAAACACCCTTCCATTTAATTATAAATTTAATACCCTTCCATTTAATTTTACAATACATACTAGTACATTAAATTATGTTTATAGTTATATTGTTTGTTTAATTTCAAACATGAATTCGGAAAAAGGAAAACATATTTAAAAATTTTAAAATATGTAATTTGAGTTTCATTGTCAATTACAATATTGAATTGTATTGATTGAATACATAATTGACAAATTTTCTCACGCAATTGTAGGGAAATGTGCTAGGAATATTTTTCAATAAATGTTGTATGGGTTTATTTGTTAATGTTGTATATTTTTAATTTAATTTACCAAGTAAAATTCAAGTTTTAAAAAAAAAAGGCCAATCTATTCAACACTTAAGGTAGAAGTATAGGAAAGAAGGTCGTTCAAGGATTAGGAAGTAAAATAATCATAAGGGTGATAGGATATTCTGAGAAATCAATGTTTTTTTAATTCTCTCTTAAACGTATATAAAGATGATGCACATCTGATAACTCTTGGAAATTCACTTTTGCGCCATGTGAACCGCAAACAAAAATATCTTAAATGTGGTGTGATGGTTTCGTATGCAAAGGAGTGTCTCATCACCTGATCGAAGAGAACGTTCAGGTTCTGAAAGAAAATGGAATTTTTCACGAAGATATGAACGAGAGTTGGAATTGTTAAGCACGCAAAATAATGTTGACAGAACGTGAAATATCCTCCACTGCCTGATTTTAAGCCACTGAAATCTGCTCCAAAACTCTAACACGTGCTCATCATTCCTTACGTTAAGTATTAATTGAATGCAAAGATTTTGGAGTATTGAAATGTAATTGTACTGCATTAATAATGATTCCAAATATTGTACATTTACATTGTTTTAACTTTTTGTTTTGACAACTCTCATATTACAATTTGACTTAGTTCTTTTAAGTTAGTAGTTCGTTTGTTAAGTGCATCAATACAGTGCATATTGCGATACTATGCACGTCTTTCTTTAGATTTATGTTCTGCACTCTGGATATAGAAGCAGGTCAAGATTGCAATTTCCAACCCAAATAATGGACCGACGCACGCCATTATACACATACTCAGCAACTTAATGGTTTTAGTACTGCAATTTAATCGTTTATTGGGAAGTTATAAATCTATTCTCACATTTGCTCTTTCTATGTATCATATTTTATGAACGCTGATTATAACACGTAATCATGAATCGAAGTAGTAAAAAGGTTTAGATTAGAAAATAAATCATTTATTAATATTCAACTGCCGTAGTCTATACGAAAAAAAAAAATCATAACAAAAAATATCACATTCAATTGAAAACAGATCGATAGCAAAAAAACATAAGTATATAAAAAAATTTAAAACAATAACTAAAGTGAGTAACATCAAAATTTGAACATACAAGCAAAACGGAAAAATGTTTAGTTTCGATGTGGAGTGCCAGGATTATTCCCTCGAATCGTAAATAAATGCTTTTATAAACTATCCTCGATGATAGCATAAGCTCCCATTTTTTGTTAAGGTCAGGGATATTCTGTAGTTCAGACAGGATTTGTAAAGGATTTAGAGATCTTGAACAGTTTTAATATTTTTCATCTCTACTTGGTTAAATGTTGTTTTTTGCCTTTAATTTTGCGAAGGCGTGTGTGTCTCTCGTATATTTTTTTATAATTTTCCTTAAACCTTCTTAGAGTTGCTTTTAATAAGATAATACTTTATTTATTTTGATGGAAGTATTTTCACAAATATGAATTATTTTTTAATAGATTAGGGCTTTAAGTATAAATAATCTAATCATTTATCGAGTTGGTAAACTATAAAAGAGGTTACTTTATTTGGATTATCAATTATGAGAATATTAAAATTTACATCTATTAAAAAAGCGAGTATGTTTGATTATACTTAGTTTTTATCTAAATACTTCAATATAATGTGGCGACCTCCGTGGCCTGGTGGTAAGACACTTGTCTGCCGATCCAGAGGTTGCGGGTTCGATCCCCGCTGGAATCCAGATTTTTTTAAATGGAGTTCCAGTCTGGTTTTCACTTAGGGCCCATTAAAACATCTTTCTGGCTGGTTGGAAGACATTGCCACATGCCAATAAACTCGCCAGGGGACATTTAAAAAAAATGAAGGATATATTTTCTTGAATATGGATTTATTTATTGTATTTCTGATGTCATATTTTATGTATGGCCTGTATCCATTGATGCTTTTTATAGATGACGCCCCTAGGCAGTTCATAGCTTGCGCTTGTCCCCACCCTTCTCTACCCCAAATACGCAATAAAAATGCTTTTCCTTTCCGTTTCGGATGATGTTCTTAGATGATGAGCATTTCGCAACACACAACAAACCACTTCAGTTTGTATCTAACTTTCTTCTCCCTAAATGCATCTACGATGTCATTGAAGTCCATATTTACTGTTATGCCTGATTCCATCGAAAATTCTATTGTGTTTAGTCTGTTTTATTATAGCATGAATCTTAAATATGTTTTTAAGACTTTCAATAATGGAAAACTACATTCCGTAAATCAGTTTGTCAATGGTTGTGCGTAAGTAAAATATCATAAATATTTGAATGAACAGTTACTATTTTTCTGTTAATAATTAGTTAACTAAACTGTAAAAATAAACAATCATAGTTATCATTAGATTTTAAATTTGAACTTAAGTGAACCCAATCTTTCATAAAGCATTCATCTTAATCGTTCTCGTATTCTTTATCGTTCTTCCAACCACGTCATTTCCCTGCTGGGATAGGCAAAGATAAGAGTGCGATAGACTTTCCTTTTTCGACACACATATTTCACTTATTCCATATCCATACATCTTCTTATACAGCTCCTATAAATAACACTTCTTACATTTACTTCATTCATAAGAAGTTCCAGTTTGGTAAAAGAGTAACAATATTCACTAGCGCTAAACATCTACTAGTGTTTATGAACTCAAATGGTTTAATCCCGAACGTTCGATGAAGACAATATTGTATCCTGGTCATGCTCTTCAATATTTTTGAATCACCAACTCGGATGTGTTTCAGGGTACACATTTTCACGACAGAGTGATTTCGCAAACTATCTGTATGGTTTCGAAACATGGACATTGAGAGAAAAGGAACGCAAGAAGATACACTTTGGAGATGTCATGGTGGCGACATACTACCGTTTGTGTGTACCTAAGACAGCAAGTAGAACAAATTGATAAATTCAAGAATTACAAACACGACAGTGTTTTTCGTTAATTATATAATTTTGAACCTTAAGGTTGGAGATATATTGGAGAGTATGGTGATCTAAACAAAAAAAATGAAGGCTCACGATCACGAGGCAGATCTTATACGCAATGTACACAGATCTGGTAAGGTATGTTACTAACAGCTCAGACCATAAATGCAATAAAAATGCCACTGGTCGTGAAAAATGGTGACGTATTTTTCTTTCTGCAGTGCGGTCAATTCACTTGCAAGATCACGACTGCTATATGAACACTAACATACACATATCGAATAAGAAGAACCTGGTACCTCACGAATAAATAATATATATTTAGAATATTTTTGTATCGACACGCTGATATATGATTATAATCCATAATCTATTTTCTTTCGGTTCTGTTTGGAGTGCTTTCATATGAATTATTCGCGAAACAGGCAATTGCAATCCATTTGCGATAATATCACCATTATGAGTCACTCTTGGGCTCAGCAAGATGCTCGTTTGTTATAAATTACAGATGAACAAGCGTTTTCAAATGAGTAGATAAGAAGATACATAAAGATTTAATGCATTTTTTTTTTGTTTTTCATTATTTCGTATGATGACAATTTTGAAACGTATTCATTTGTAGTTTTCATTCACTTGTATGATACAAATTTTAGAACGCATACATTTGTTATTCTTTCATTTGTTTGATGAAAATTTCATAACGTTTTCTGTTATTTCATAAAGTTCTGAAACATATTCATTTGTTTTTTTTATTCGTATGATAAAAATTTAAAAACTTATTCATTTGTTTTTTATTCATCCGAATTGATGAGACGGACATGTTGATGAGTCAGGAAAGAAGATTTAGAGTATTTTCTTCGGCCTCAGTAATCGAGTATTCCGGTTAAGAACCACTGGAGTAGGCAAATAATCTACAGTTAAACATTGTACGTCTTGAAAATTCTGCCGCACGTGGAGAGGCAAGTTGTAGCGTGCGAGTATTGTTGCCAGACAAAGTCTATAACCAGGTTGAGACCCTTTTTTTCTATATATATTTTTTTTAGTAACATGGCCCAATCAACGTCCTACCAACTAGGTCACAGAAGTTGTCAATAAAATAAACCAGCACCTATTTTTTGTATATGTTTCGGATACCTTGAAGAGTCTGGCCAGGAAACAATATTGTCTTCGACCCTAGTAGGCGCGCTTTCGGGTTTAGAACCTCTGGAGTAGACACGAAAGTCATTGAACGTGTTGCAATATTACCGCTGGCGTTACCAGACTGGCCCCTATGTTTTTGGGTACCATCGGGAATCGAATCCGCAACCTCCGGGAGTAACTCGAGAATCTTACCAATAGGCTACACTCTTTATAATTGTTGGTTAGAGTATTACCAACACCTATAAAGAGGATTCTTAGATTTTGTGTTTGACAGTTATAAAAGGATAATGATGGAATCAGATAGAGAACACTTTATCGACCGATACAAGTTTGATGTTTTTCGTAACATTTATCGGTTCATTGTATTTAATTTATAGTAAGATTACTATGATCGTCCTCTGCACCCATACATCTCGGTCTTGTGCCATGTTACGTTCAGTTCGTTCATTATCCATACATCTCGGTCTTGTAAATGTTGCGTTCAAAGAGGATCCTGCTAACTTATTTAGTTGGTCCGTCTACCTTATCATATATGACACTTATTTCTTGCTCGCTTTTCCTTCACTATCCTCTTGATCATCAGCTCTTCCAAACCTTCGTTATTCTTTCTGGCAACATTCCCCAGGTTTTGAAAGATTTCTTTTTATACATGTTGTCAAAATACTTTTGGTAATCTCTAATTCTTGGGCAACAGAGACGTTGGTGTTTCTTGCGATTCGTGAGATAAGGAGCATCCGTTTTCAGCACCTCATCTTGAAGGCAAAATAATAAACGCTTTTATTTAAGAATTACCTGAACTCTGAGAGCAAGCGAGAGACGTAAAATAGATGCATTTGAAATGTGATACTGGAGAAGGATATTACGAATTCGATGGACAGTAAAGTGAACTAACACTTCAATTCTCGAAGAACAGAAAATCACTGACAGATTGTCGAAAATATGCCTTCGGCGAGTCATTTGATTCTTATGGCACATTGCTCGTGGACAAGGAGACAGTTAGGAGAGGTTTGTGGTTAGTGGAAGCGTGGAGATACGAGGTATAAGAGGAAAAATCGCAATGCGTTGGATTGACCAAGTGAGATACGCAATTGGACTACCCTAAACAAATACGCTTCGAGCCGCAGAATGCAGTGATGGATGGAGAGGAGGTCAGAGATTATCATAGGAGTCACGATTCTCAGTCATGAACTACGCGACAGGATGATGATTTAAAAATGAATAAATATTTCAGATTTGATTTTGTTGTATTTCCTATTTTACATTTCTCCCACTTTAATTAATTTCAATATTTAATGCTTTGCGTTAAAGAAAACAATAATACAAAAGTTTTAAGCAATTGAGTGTGTTATTAAGCTATCTCCAAATTCCTTCTTCAAATACATTATAAGACATCAAACCTAATTGTACATACTCCCTTGACTATAATCAAGCCAGGAATGGTTGGACATATTCCAAATAATACATACAAAGCCCTATTGTGAGACCGGTACGATATATCTAGTTGTTTCAAATAATTGTACAAACAGATCTAGATTCACATTTCTAAATACATATTCTTTAGAAATACATATAAAGCATCGGTACGGCATAAATGAGATAAATTATTAGGTGTTAACATAAGTTGTCCGTTTTTTTCAATTTAAAAATGAGCGCCAAAAGTAAAACAAAATGGTAAATGTTATACGTCATTCGAAAGATATTTTTTTGCTCTACAAGATATTGTGTTTGCTTTTACATTACATATTTTATTTTATTTGATTACAAGCCTTCAAAATGGAATATCAAGTAGACGAAAGTGAGCATTTTCGACACTTTCTGTTCGCGTTCAATCGAGGGAACAAAGCTGCCAAAGCTGCTCGCGATATTTGCGAACGGTACGGTGGAGATTCTATGTATGAAAGGACAGCTCGTCGATGGTTTTTGCGTTTCAAAGACGGTAATTTCGACCTGAAAGACATGGAGCGACGACCGGTGGACTTCGATGAGGACCGCTTAAACTATATTATTCATGAAGATCCCCTACAAACCACCGTAAAATTGGCTGAGCAGATGAATTGTAGTCACATGACTGTATACCGCTATCTTAAATCAATAGGAAAAGTCCAGAAGTTCGGCGATTGGGTTCTACATGTGTTGAGTGAAAACAATAAAAATCAATCAATACATCATTTTTATTGTAGACGGATGTAATAAGAAGTAATAGGAAAGGAATGCTACTTTGACTGATCACATTGAAACAATGAGATGTGAAAGACTTTGAAAAATTAATATGTTTTATTTTACTTTTGATATAGGTTTTTAACCCAATTTAACCCAACAATAAGATTATTAAATTATAAATATAGCATGATGACAAGGAAACAATATTATTCATACTTTTCTGTTAAGTGATTCAGCTACATCCACAGAGTATATTAAGGAGTTTTATTTTAAATGTATCCACCGAGATGTGGAAGATATCTTATCAGAAAATTCATTTAACAAGGTCATTCCGTGTGCGAGTGGTGATGCTATTAAGAGTTCAGTCCGTGAATATTAAATTGGTTCATTTGTATGGTATCCTTCTACATAACTGATTTAGTAATGCGGGTATATGGGAGAACGTAATATTCTCTGCTGCTCAAATAATCGAACCTTCGAGTTAACAACTATTGATATAGGTACGTAACTCACAGTTCGTCAACGTATGTGTTATAAAATATTGTATGTGTTAGAAATATTTCCGCAGATGGAGAGGTAACAATACACGCATAATTATAACATGCGTGCATTGTTACCTCTTTATAGTATTTTCACTAGCTAAACTCTTAAACGAAACTGGGACCATTTTTTGGTACAATCATCAATTGAACGGGGTGTAAATCAAGCATCTTACCGTGTAGGTCACGGATCAATTAAATAAAGTTTAGGGATCATAAGAACTTACTCACAAATCAAATAATTTAAGTAATACGTCTGCATTCTCAGCTCTTTCCAATTTTGGACTACGGACGTCAGTTATTAGGATATTAAGGAGTAACAGTTAGACAAATTACAGCGTCTTCAAAATGCTTGTCTGAGACTTATTTTTACCTTAGAAAGTACCATCATATCAGAAAGAGCTGAAACTGATTGAAAGTGAGAAATTGACACAAAATTCACATATTGTCACTATTGTATAATATCTTAAACTGTTCCGCCACCCCTTCTCATCTCGCCGAAAATATTCAGCGACTTTCTGATCAGGGACTTGATACGCTTAAGTAGAGATACCGCTCTTCTTTTATAACTTCGTTCTTTACTGTCCATGCAGTGAAATTGGAATAAGTTACCAACTAACGTTAAGGTCACTCCGTCATAAACACATTTTAAAAAAAGACCGACAAAATCTTCATTTCATGTACATAATATAACATGTTCCATTCACGATATTCCTTTCCTCTCCACCACCCTTTCCCTTTTTCCTTAATTGATGATATCTCAATTTTATTTTTATTACGCATATTTTTAATGAATTTTGTTTATACGGACATGTTAATTAAAGCTTTGAATATTTTTTGCTACCCTGTTAATTCCTTGTTTATTATTTTGGATCTCTACGTGATTGGAAGAGATTGCTACCTGTCATCGAACCCACCAAGTTGTTATAAAATTAAATGTTTAATAAAAAAATAACATCTGAAATAAATGTTTTCTTTGACTTTCGAGAAAATTTCAATGATTGATCAGGTATCATAAAAGGCTTTGTAGTGAAATGAGCAAAACTGACTGAAGAGCTGCTGTAGCGATATTGCAAAACTAGACTATGATTTCATATATAGTAATTTATTTTATCTTTCTTCATCCAGTGGAGTGTGTATTTATGTGTCCAGTCACCCATGGAATTTCCTCCCACGTAATTCCAAGTCGCGTAACAAGCTACTTTTTCTGGTGGATTTATATTTTCTTTTATCTAACTCTGGCAAAATACCTTTGACAATTCTGTTCAATTGTCCTCCATCTACGATCCCTCGTGATCGAGCATGATTGTTGGCCATCTTGAGGATGGAAGACGCATGCACGTGTATTTGTTTATTGTGTGCAAGCTGTTGTACTTCAGCAAATACATATTCTTAACAGATCAAATCCAAATTTCCGATGGAAAAGATACGCATGTTAAACTTTCAAGATGATCAGCAGGTTTAATATGATGCAGCTTTTAATTGTGTAAAATTTTATATATTACTACTTTTGTGTTGTTTTTTTAACACCGACATATGAATGTAATGCACGATGCATATAAGCTATAGATTAACAAATTCAGATTAAAAACGGTCTGAGTAAAACGAGTCCTGCATTAAATCGGCCAGGAATCGAACCTGAGGTGTCCGCTTACTTAACGTGAATGCTGACCGTTCAACCCCGGCCATCGATACCTATATAACATCCTAAATACAAAGCCTTGGTATAATAATATCCTAAATACAAAGCCTTAATATCCTAAATACAAAGACTTGAACTATGATCTCTCATTGGAGAGTTAAAAACATTCAGTGTTTAAGGCTGCTCTGATTTTATAGCTTATTAATCCTTTTGAACAACCACATTTCTGTGGTATAAATTCTGGATATTTCATATCCCTCATAAGTATAGGTCAGACATAGACGGTAAACGAATTGATACATCATTAGCTTAAATTTTTCTTGGTCAGTAAACTTGATGACAATTATTTCAACACAACCGAGTTGAAAATTGAAGCCATATTTCATATCAAAGATGATAAAATGATTGGTGTTGAATGCTGCTTTAATTTTGATTCATCTGGTTTGTTAAAATTTTGTTACATTTGTATTTTGTTGTATCATATGTCTCATCTTATTATGACCATTATACGATAATTAATTATAATCATTATTCAAGAATTATTTTTAATCATTATATGATTATTATTCATGATCATTAAACGATTTCTTCAAACATCAATTATATAATATATAAGACCAGAGTGTTCAGCATCGTTTGTATCTGTACGACCGCGTTTGAAATCAGCATACCACCGACAAATGGTTGTTTTCGACGGAGCAGAGCGCGGATAACATTTTTCAAGCCATCGCTGAGTTTGAACGGTATTTTTTCCCATTAAAAAGCAATGTTTTATCAACACACGAAATTCGGTTTTTTCCATTGCTTTGATATTGCAAAAGTAGTCACTAAAACCACTGTAACTTAATGACACAATGTCGGAATGTCATGAAAGTTTGACACGTAACTTCTAAAGGTGGGTACTAACTGAGAATGGTATGGATTTGTTATTAGAGGTGCCATCTTTTGGTTAGTCCCGGGACTTATTGGTCGATGTGTTACTTTTTTATAACCTTGACTTATTCGTCCTTAGCTTCTTTTTATAATCGTCTATTTTTAACTTTTCTGTTATTTTCTTATCTCGCAAGTATAACATATAAAGAATCAGATATGTAATGAAAATTTTCACTACTGTTTTGAACTAATTTAAAATCTTTGTCAGAATTCTTGCCATTGAGTTGCCTTAAATATTAAGTAATGTTTTTTGAAATCGTTCTGAGGATGAAGGCTGCAATACCATCGAAACATCGGCTATCATTTAAGATGACCGATGATCAACAAATCATTGTTGTATTGTATTATATTACACTGTTGTTGTATACGTAATTACTTGGCGGGCATATTGTCTTGTGGTAATCTTTTCCAAATCAAATACAAATATATTAAATATACCTTTAGTGAAAACTAAACTGAAACAACGTATGGCAGAATACGAAGTAAAATTGTTACAGATAAATATAGACAGAAGGTTGATGTATTATCATACGTTTGCTGAAGAAGATCACTCTAAGAGGGTTTGGACAAGCATAACGAACGAAGTAAGAAAGACTAATAAAATAAATATGCAGTGGATATGTGAGTGGAAAGCATACATGGTGAGGTATACCAAGGAAAGAATGGTAAGATCAATAATATTTTAAAAATTGAATTATACAGAAAAAACTGATAAATCGTAGTAGTTGAATGAGGCGGTGTATGGATGTAAAGGAGGCGAAAGATTTGTGTCACGAGAGCAAAGTCTGAAGCTTTGCTCTCTCTGCCTACTCCAAAAGAAAAACGGCGTTATGGTATATTTATATATTTTGTTCATTTTACCATAGAATCCAACTTATACCTTAAACCGTAGAAAAAGTATCATGTTATATACGAGTATATTATATATAATATATACGTGTATTTCCAAAAGAGAAAAAAAGTTTTCAAATAATATATATTTTTCAACATTTTATCTTTAAACGCTTTCTGTTAATGTTTTGAACGACGAGGTGATTAATTAAACGAGCTTGTTTCTAAATACACAAATAAATAAAACTAATTGAATGGTATTTAGTAGCCTAGAATAATATAAATATTTATTAAACTTGGTTTACATAAATAAATAAACGATTCACCATTCTTTTATTAAGTAATCTATTTATTTACTTTTATTTTGCAAATGTAAAACAAAGAATAAATATATTTACGAACTTTCCTTCAGTTTAATGTAAACAATCATACGAATTAATCAAAAGTGTTAAACACGGCGCGATTGTAACAACTGTGGGTTTTGTTGAAAAGAGAAAAATAAGAATCATATACAAAAATACTCATCTCCGTGTCTTCCTATTCCATACACAAAAGTGTGTAACTAACGATTTTATCTTTTTAGAAATATGACGAAAAATGTGACACGTTTATTTCTAAGCCGTATAACAGCACCGGCGAATTATCGTGCAATAATCTCACGCCTCGTGACAGCTTTTCTCGGCGTTTAGTTTTTATGTATTGCATTACACTTTCGTTGAATAATCTACAGTCCGACAGGTTTATCTACATGTGATAAAAATATTTTCTAGCCAAGACGACCTCCGTGACCTAGTTGGTAAGTCGATTGTCTCCCAGCCCGGAGGTGGCGGGTTCGATTCCCATTGGAAACAGATAAAAATAACGGATTCCAGTCTGGTTTTCACTTAAGGTCTCTTTAACGTTTTTCTGCTTTGTTAAAATATATTGTGACATGACAATAAGCCCGCCAGGTTTTACTGTATACAACGAAAGTGTGATAAAAAACTGAAAGGCCTGGACTAAAATCAGACTGGAAGCCTTTTTATAATAAATTGGGTTGCAACGGGTAACTAGCCCTAGTCCTCGGGTTGAAAAACAGGCATCTTACCAACTATATCACGGAGGTCATTTTATTGTGTTCCTAAAAATTTCTGATAGAACTTTTGTTAATTATAACTGATGAATATTAGTGACTTCACATATTTTACGAATTATGTTACTTTTCTCAAAGTAAAAGTCACTGGAACACTATTTTTTTTACCGATATCTAAGGTTCTGTTTATTTTTAGGAGTCAAAGATAATTTTTTTTATAAAGTTGCTATTATGTGAATTTACTTACTTTTCGTTATAGATTTACTAACTTCTAGTAATAACAACGCGAAATGAATAGCTGATGACGAATAACATTCTATATAAAAAAATCGATGTCACAGATTGAAATAGTTGAAAATGAATTATAAATCGAACAAAGGGGAATTCGGGCACATTTTCTTTTTTCCACCATCCAATCAATTAAATGTATTCACCAGTGAAATCAATCCGAGTCCTAATAAAGGATAATCGGCTCCAAATCAGCAGGTGTTTGTATAAAGGCTGGTATAAATTCAAAAACTTGAGCTGGAATAATTTATTACAGAAGAATTAATTGTAAAACGTTTTCAATATATCTTTATAATTATTTTAAGTATTTAGTTAAAACTTTCTTGATTAAAATTTAATTTTGGAAAATTCTAGTAACTTGTTGATAAGATCGAAACTATACAAATGAAGGAAAATTTAAAATAGCTAAAAAAATACTTTTAAATATATTACTTAAATTTACAGAATTTGATCAAACTTCAGACATCCTTAATAAAAAAACACAACATAGTCTCTCTTTTTATGTACGAGTATTATTATAAAATAATATTTTTATTAAAAGGTAAAAAAAATACTTTTATTCAAGTGAGGCTCTCATCGTTCAAAGTATTTTCTGAATATTTTTGTGTTTCTTCAGTTTCTTAATATCATAGATTGAAATGAAGAAGAAATATTTACTAATTCTATTATCTTTCAGTTATAATGGTGATTTAATTTCTCGTGGTTGAAGGGAAAATAAACATGTATAATTCGTTCAGCCAGAAGAGCCATTTTGCAATAGTGTGAGTAACAGTGCGTTTACAAAAACTTGTCTCTTTATTTTTTTTAATGAAGTGAAAAAGCAAAATAATTAAAAATTATATTTTATATTCAAACATTTAAACGAACACACACGTTTTGTAAATTAAAAATGTTGTCAGCTAAAATTGTAATAATCATAAAAATAAAATGAAAGTAAGTTTATTTTACATATTAACTGTTTAGGCATGGCAGATTCTAGAAAACATTAATTAAGAAGAATGAAAATTTTCAAGATTAAAAAAAAATATAAGTACAAGTATTATAAAGTAAAAATGTTCGTCAGCTTTAATTAGATTGCACTTAAAAATAAAACGATTGTAAGATTATTTAACATATTAATGTATCATAATTACAATGCTAAATAATAATGTTTTAAAATAATAATGGATGAAGTGATACTAAATTCTAAAATTAAGTTATAACAAAGTACATTCTAAGCTTTCGAAAAAAAATTAATTATACATTACATTAGACAAAAATCGTACTCCTAATTTCGACATGGTAGTGTTTTTCTAATCACCGAGTATTTTAACAACAATATACAAACGTGCGCTCTGCGCTAACCAATCGTGTGGCATTCTAAAACCAATACCACTACATAAGTTGTGTAATACAGAGTATTACTCAGACTATTGCAAAATGACTCTTCTGGCTGAACGATCTACACCAAGGGTGGCCAACCCGTGGCCCGCGGGCCGCGTGCGGCCCGCTGGGTGTCTACTTGTGGCCCGCGGAGCATATGCACACATTTTTTTCTTTTAATGTACATAAAACAACCAAAAGAACATTCTATCGTGCGTAGTTCGTATCATATCCCATATATGGTAGGAATTTAAAACAAAGCCAATATGCTTGATATGCAATAATTCTGTTTCTGTCTTGAAAGAGTATAACATTAAACGGTATTACGAGGCTTAACATGCAAAAAAGTTTGATAAGTACGAAGGGCAATTTCGACAAGACCAAGTTAATGAATTAAACAGAAAACTTTCTGCACAACGTCGGATATTTACTAGAGCGGCTCAAGAGTCAACATGCTATGTAAAAGCTAGTTATGGAGTAGCCATGATACTAGCAAAAAAATCGAAGCCATATTCAGATGGTGAAATGGTTAAGGAATGTTTGGAGAGTGTTGTTGAAATTCTGTGCCCTGAAAAGAAAACGGATTTCTCAAAAATAAGCCTGTCTCGTCAAAATATTACTAGGCGTGTGGACGACATTGGAAAATATATTGAAGATAATTTGAAAAATCGAACATCCAAGTTCATATTTTTTGCTCTAGCATTAGATGAAAAAACAGACCTAACAGATACCGCCCAAGTGGCGATTTTATAAGGGGCGTTGATGTCCATTTTAACAAAATAGAAGAATTAGCGGCACTGTATCCACTTAAGGACACTACTTGCTCACGATATTTGTTAGGAGCTGTTACATCGACATTGAATTGCTTTTCGTTAGAACTCAACAACCTATCGGGCTTAACAACAGATGGTGCTCCAGCAATGGTTGGGAAACACGAAGGCTTAGTAAAATTGATTGAAAATGAGGCCTGCAAAGTTGGTAATACTTCGATGCTAAATTTTCATTGCATTATTCATCAGGAGTCCCTTAAAATGGATCATGTCACGAAGGTGGTCATCAAAACAGTGAACTTTATTAAGTCGAAGGGGTTGAATCACCGTCAGTTCCAAGAGTTTCTCAAGTCTTTGGATTCAGAGTATAATGACGTTATATTTTATGCAGAAGTAAGATGGCTGACCCGTGCCAAAATGTTGAAAACAGTGTTTGATTTGAAGCAAGAAATACAATCATTCTTCGCAAGCAAGTCTAAAAGAATCCCAGAATTTGAAGACAAGGAATGGTTTAGCGACTTTGCATTTCTGGTCGATATAGTTAGCCATCTAAATGTTGTTAGTACTCGTCTACAAGGGAAAGATCAACTAATTAATAACATGTATGATCTTATTTCCGCATTCCAAATGAAACTTGGGCTTTGGGAACAACAGTTTAGGACAAAAATCTTCACTCACTTTCCTACATTGTTATTGCAGCCAGACGTCACACAAATGGCGGCGGATAAATACGCTTTGTTGATATCCAACTTGAACCTGGAATTCGAAAACCGATTTCAAGATTTTAAAAAGCATCGTGTGCTTTTTGCTGCATTTGCAACGCCATTCTCCGTAGACGTGAATTTATTGCCAGGAATTTTACAAATGGAACATTGTGAAATGTGTTGTGATGCACTGTTAAAGGCGAAATTTAATCAGGTTGGTTTGGAAGAGTTTTACAAAACATATTTTGACAAGGAGAAATATCCTGCATTTTACAAACATGCTCTATCGATGATTTCGCTATTTGGAAACACACGTGTGAACAGCTTTTTAGTCGAATGAAGCATTTTAAATCTCAAATGAGAACACGAATCACTGATGAGCATTTGAAAAACTGTTTGCGTGTAGCAACAACATCAATCGTTATCAACATTGATGCACTTAGTTTTGACAAACAAAATCAGACGTCTCACTAAAATTTATTATATTTTGTTTATTTTTTATTATTACTTTTTGTATTGCCTAACTCTAATCTAATAAATATGTTTGATTCTCATTTTCGTTATATCTTCTTAAAAAAAACAATATATTTCTTGTTTGCTTTGAATAATAAAAGAAATTTTGGTGTATGGCCCGGTAGGAAATCTCATTTCTAAAATCTGGCCCGGCTGCTGAAAAGGTTGGCCACCCATGATCTATACCATTGTATTCTCAATCGGTTGAAATGCGTGATTTAATTTCTTGTAATCGAAGTGAAAATGAAACAAGTACTTATTGTATTCTCATTCAGTCATAATACGTGATTTAATTTATCATGGTTAAAGTGAAAAAAACTGCACTCCTTTTATTCTCTATCGATCATAATGCTTGATTTAATTTCTCATGCTTGAAGTAAAAAAGTATTCCCTATATTCTCTACTTTTCATTTTATTTGATCTCTATCTCTATTATAGTTGAAATTAAAATAAATTTATACTCATTATATTCTATATTTATATAATGCATAATTTAATTTATCTTTTACCTCCACGCAGCATCATACGGAAGAATAATACAATATTTTGTTATTCAGCTAATTATATTAATCCTCACTTCACGTGTTATAATTTCCCTTCTATCCCGAGGCTTTCTTCAGCCGAAACGATCCTGGAAAAACTCGTGTAGTGGGGATTAATGTAATTAGTGAAATAATAAAAAAGTTATTTATTATTAAATATTCTTATATGGAGTTCAACAAAGTTAAAACCGACGCCTTTGATAAAGAATAGTGCAGTTTGACTAATTCCCTCATCAGAAATTGTAGTGTCTCGTTATAGTGTTGTTTCTTTTAGTGAAAATATTAATTCAACAAAAGTTTTGTGTTATATTTTTTTGTTTTTATTTTCTCAATGAATGGTGGAGACCATGACCAAGTGATATGAAGTCTAGCTTAGTACTCTGAAATCCTAGGCTTGATATTTTGCGAATTTACTTTTTTGACACTTTGGAAATAGATTTGTTTTGGTTTCTTAAGATGACATTTGTTAATTCGAAAGATTGAAGGGTTTAAATGTACATTTTGAAAAAACATTGACGTAAAACATTAAATAAATAAACAAAATAAAAATTTCTCTAGATACTGTAAATTGCGTAACTGGCCTTGAATACGACTTTGATCTCGTCTTTAGTAAATCTTTTCTTACGATTTTCCCTGGAGAGGGCTTAAAAGATGTTACATTGATATTTGGAGCGATTTGTAAACACGCTACGGACTCGGATAGACAGACACAAATGCGCGTCAAGATTAAAGCGGCCACATCGTATAATTTAACACTTTAAGTCCCAACTTTTATACGTATTCATTGATTTTTGACATATTTTTTAGCAGATATATTAAAATGATCTAGGGAAGTTTCAAGGTGATGCCAAAAACAACGAAGATAAGGGAAAATCATCTGCGATGGTATATCGATGTTTTTTCGCCGTATACGTCGAATCCACTAGAGTTTTCTGGTCACAAATGTCTCGGTAGCACAACGCTCCAGAATAAAACTTACAAAGGATATTGTTGTAGAGAAAATTGAGATAGACTGGGCATACTCGTATGACATGCATAGTTGACCGTAGAATCCCAAAACGCGTCTTATATGGGAAAGTTATGGGCAAGCAAAGGGTCGGTGGGCAGATGAAGCGTTATAAAACGGTCTGTGGGAACCACTGAGTTTGTGCAGGGTGCCTGTAGAATAGAAGAAGGTGGCTTAAGATCACGGAACGTGGAGATCTGTATTTTCTGATTGCGCCTTAACAGTTAGACGTATGCGCAACAGTTAACGTGCTGCGGTCATACGTCAGCGTCAACAGGCGACTCAGCGGGATCCACATGTCTGTGACGTCTGTAATAGGGCATGTGCGTCTGGGATCGAGCTGCTCTCACAGAAGATCACACGATTGACGTCGAAGAGCAGATGGGAATTGATGTTAGAATATACTAGGATGCCCCGTAGCGATCGTCATAAAAATAATATTTATATAGCGCCGTTTGGAGAGCAGAATATTTTCAAGAGTGCTCTAGGCTGGAATTCGAACCCTGTGTTGACAGAAAATAAAAAATCAAAATAAATACGATTATAAGTGATTTGAGTGTAAGAGAGTTGAGTGTAACTTGTCTAAACTTTTGATAATTGAGTTGTTTTGGTAATTGGTTCTGATGTGGTTTATTTTGAAAAAAAAAAAAATTGCAATGTATATCTAGTGGGAAATTTTTTGTATTTTCAGCATTTTTTTATGCATTTCTGATTAATGTTATTTTGCTCTTCTGTGTACTTATATTTCAACGGTTTTTTTAAGGAAGTCGTCTTGATCAGTAATGTATTATGGCTCATAATACTGGATTTTTTTTCTTCGAATCGTATCCTCATCAGAATATCCATTTTTGGTATTAACGGGTTTCATGTTCTAAGGAAATGCAATAGATTTCGTTAAACGCAAAGGAAAGGGGATACTGATTAAAATTCACAGCACGGAATATCGATTATCCAGATTCTTTCAGGAAGTCAAGTCGGAGTCTTTGGAGCTTAGCTACGTGAGGTGATCGCAAAAAATCGCAAATCAGTGTTTTCAATACAATAAATTTAAAAAAAAAAACGTTAAAGGGTTAATGCACGATGAAATGAAGTGCTATATTTGTCCTCTTTGGCTTTGCTTTACATATTCAATAGAAATACTCGTATATATTTGTCCCTTTGGTACGAGTTGTTTCTTCGGTTAGGCCAAAATTTAAAACAATACGAAAAAATCAAGCATCATAGTTCGTTTAATAGGGGATACGCGTTCGTTTATACTGTTGTGTGTATATATTAAAAAGTGAGTACGAAAAGTGATCAAAACTACAATTTGGACCATTATATATTTTATCATATGAGCAGTATGTCCAGTTTCGACTATAGTGTATATACACATATATATATATATATATATATATATATATATATATATATATATATATATATATATATATATATATATATATATATATATATATATATATATATATATATATATATATATATATATATATATATATATATATATATATATATATATATATATATATATATATATATATATATATATATATATATATATATATATATATATATATATATATATATATATATATATATATAAATGAACCTCGCTAAAACCAAAGTAATGTTCAACCAATATACACGTGCATCAACGAGACAAATTAAGATTGGCGACATAGCCTTAGAAGAAGTCCCCCACTATATATATTTAGGACAACAAATATCAGCAGACGGGAATATGATCAATGAAATTAACAGAAGAATAAAAATGGGCTGGAGCGCATTTGGAAGGAACAACAGAGTTTTCAGAGAAAATCTCCCGTTATGTCTAAAAAGCAAAGTCTTCGATCAATGCATCCTCCCGGTACTCACATACGGCTGTGAAACGTGGACCCTTAACTCAAAAATAATACAGCGCCTCGTCACTACACAAAGAAGCATGGAAAGAAGTATGCTGGGGATAACAAAAAGAGATAGAAAGACAATTACGTGGATAAGAAGCCAAACGAAGGTCACAGACATAATGGAAAGAATACTCAAAAGTCAATGGGAATGGGCAGGACACGTGGTGAGAAGGGAAGACAATAGATGGACTAAAAAGAGCACAGATTGGATACCACGAGAAACAATCAGACCGAGGAGAAGACCTCAAAACAGATGGGACAGACCCTTCGTAAAATTCGCAGGCGTGACCTGGCAAAGAGAGGCGAGAGACCGCAAGATATGGAAATCTTTGAAAAGCGCCTTTACCCAGCAGCGATCAAACCAAGACACAGAAGAACAATAAAGATTTAAACCAAACAAAACGACCAACAAGTAAATCTAAACCTGAACCCGACATATTCACAAACTTTTATGCTAATTCATTCGAAAATAAATTACTACTTTAAAATAATATCTATGCTCTCAACTACTGAGGCTACTAATGCATGTACTAATAATTCTTTCTTTCCAGCATTTTAATACCACACCAAGTGTACCAATATGGTTAAAATCGAAGCATTTCATGCTGAGACAAAATCACTAGGTGTCCTCCAAAGCTGTACGGCAGACAGAAAACGGAGGTAGCCACTACCCTTATATGACAAAACCTGTCGGGTTTCACTAAGACAACCGGTGAACAGATGTGAAGTCCAAAATTCAAGTCATAGGGGTGCCCTCACTCAGCAATGGGTAGAAAAAGGGCAGATAAAGATAAAGATATATATATATATATATATATATATATATATATATATATATATATATATATATATATATATATATATATATATATAAATATATATATATATATATATATATATATATATATATATATATATATATATATATATATATATATATATATATATATATATATATATATATATATATATATATATATATATATATATTTATGTTTATATACTATATATATATATATATATATATATATATATATATATATATATATATATATATATATATATATATATATATATATATATATATATATATATGTATATATATATATATATATATTTATATATGTATATATATATATATATATATATATATATATATATATATATATATATATATATATATATATATATATATATATATATATATATATATATATATATATATATATATATATATATATATAAACATACTATACCTGTCACCAAAATAAATTCTACCGAAACAAAATATCCTGTCACCGAAAGAAAAGCAGTAATGTGTAGATATAAAATTATACATACTATACCTGTCACCAAAATAAATTCTACCAAAACAAAATGTTCTGTCACCGAAAGAAAATCAGTATTGGGTAGATATAAAATTATACATACTATACCTGTCACCAAAATAAATTCTACCGAAAATAAATATCCTGTCACCGAAAAAAAAACTTTTGTGTACTTAAAAAACTAGAAATATCAAATATATATTACACAACAAAAGATTTTGACATAATATAGACCCATAAAGCAATAAAATAAAAATATCATAAATGGTTAATAATATTAATAATAAAAGGACAATTAATATAGCGCCTCAAGGGCCCTCTGACTCGGTATTCAAAACTTTTTTTATTGACAGATTAAAAATGTAACAAACAACAAATTAAATAAAAGGTTAGAAAGGTGGAACTTTTCGCGTGAGCATAAATTTTGAAAAATATATTTGATAATAAAACGCTAGCAACTTACCAAGAGAAGACGAACTACAAAGAAACCTTTGTAGGTCTTTCGATATTTGATAGTAACACATTCGGCTTTAGGCGGAGTGTAGTGTATGTGTGTAGCGTTCATATCCTATCATCAATTTAGATAAGATATTCCAAAAATGATTGTCTTCAAATGTTTCCTAAAGGTGCATACGCCACTCATACTTCTTACATTTTGAGTCTGACATAGATCGATCCAATAAAAATATTACTCGACAAAATGAATTTGAATCAAATATTCAGATCATCAATTCATTTAATATTACGTGATAATAGGATGAGTGTTGCGATACTAAAAAATACGTTCAAATGACGAAAATTACACTGTTATCGACTTAACCCAATCAACAAATAACATAGACTTTTAATATAATGGATTAGGTACACAGCTTCAGGAACTCACAAATAGTTAAAAATCTTATAAATCACAATTTACTTTAAAAAAACTAATTAAATGTATCCTCTTCCACACCTTTTACTCTATTCCCTATAAGACCATAGACATCATTTAGTATAAATTATAGCTTAAGTAAAATGTAATTTAGCTTAATTAACTCACTTGAGGGAGACACAGTGTGTTGAAAATACGCATAATAATATGATGAAAAATATAGTGGAAGGAAAGATTTAAAAAAAATTACATTAATCATAGATTTCCCGAAATAACGCTTGGTTCGTTTAAACAAATACCTTTTTCCTATTATTGAATATCTGCATACATATGTTACATAGACATTTAATATCTGCATATAAGACTTACGCGGTTATGTTTACAAAGCACTTACCTTCAAATCGAGAGTTTAGAATTCGATTCCTGATGATAAACGACCTTCGTAGCGTAGTGGTAACATTCCTGACTCCCACCTGGAAGTTTTGGGTTCAATATACGATATTACGAAAAAAATAAAGAAACCGGGTATCATTCTGGTAAAAGAGTTCGTCTGGTAACAATACTCAAACGCGCCGAGCGGTAGTGTTGCCAATACGTTCAATGGCAAGTCGCGAGTTCTGTGCTTACGTCGGAGGTTCTAAGCCCGAAGGCTCTCTTCAGGGGCCAATGACAATACTGATTCCCTTTCACGCCCTTTAATATGCTCTAAACTTTATTTGTCCTAAAGGTACTTCACGAAACATAAAATGGAATCAAAAAGGTATTTTAACATATTTGTGACTGGTTGAATCAAATCACAGCCTTCCAAAAAGTTCATTTAATAGTAGTGTACGAGTCTACATTACAAGTGTATTTAAAGAAATAAATGCCGATTTTTTTGGGGTGTCTTTTCCTGGCAAAAGTTTTTTTATATATAAAAGTTCGTAATCAAAGGTAAATACTATTCAAACTATAAACTCGTCACATATTTTTCCATAGAATATTTTTACTATCTCATTTTCATGCAATGACACACATGCATAATATTAAAATTTTCTCGATTATTTAATATGGATTCGATTCAGATTTTAAGAAAATCTTAATTCGATAACTGACTTACCTTAAGGTATATTAACTTTAAAACTCTGCCTTATTTACGTCGTTAAAATAATTGTCTGCAATAAATAACTCAGTGGTTAGACCAGTATCATGAAAAAATATTATAATTACGTAAATTTGAATCCTTCTGCTTTCGAACCAAAACATTAGGCGAAATGTTTCCCCGGGTAAGGAAAATAATTTCGTATCTTATTAGCAATTAACAGAAGAATATTAAGTGAATGTCAAGGAATTATAAATGAAAAAGTATTGTAACGACCTAAGAGTTTTCATGACTTATTTTTAGACTTAGAGAAATTATTTAATACACATATAAAAATTATAAGTATCTTCTCAGATAGATTTTCTCATGAAGTACTAGTATTTTCTCAGAGGTTGGAAGAGTTACGGGCGATATTTAATGGAGTGTAGCGATAGAAAACAAAGTCATTTATACATATAAACTCAAACTGGATAGTATCAAAATCCGCTAGGATGACAGCCCACAATAGTAAGTTAGGTTTATACACGTGGAACGAATGAATGAAGAAAGGCTTACCAAACAAATGTTCATAGAAAGCGTGAGAGAGTAAAGCCAAGGAAAAGCGTATGATATTTTTGAAGATGGAAACATAGAAAGTCAGAGAAAGTGTATGAATGTAGAAGAGACGATGAATGCTTGTCGAGAAGGGAAAATCTGGCGCTCTGTCTTCTCTGCCTACACTGACATGGAAATAACGAGATGATATGTATTTATTAAAATTATTTAGAAAATATCTTTATTTAATAAAAGTGTAAAAAGTAAATATCTATATTTGATATTTACTTTTTACAAAGTTTGATGGCGAAGTAAGAAAAATCTCAAGTTTCGTTTTAGTTTCTCTTATTGTACTAAAAATATCGTGAAGTTACAGTGAAAAGTTTATAAGTCAAAAAAAATTATATTCGCAATTTACTATATAGTACATAGTGATAAGAATTGTCACATAATTATGACATCTGACTTTATAAGCGTAAAAGTAGTTAATACAAACAAAACTTTAGATGATTTAACATATTTTGTTTTCGATCACTTTTTACCCGTTTATTAATCTGTGTCTTTAGTCGCCAGTACTTGATTTATTTTCTTTGTATCTTTCTAATTATTTTTTTCTTTCCATCTCTTAACCTTCATGCATTTAACATTTTTTTCATATCAGATTTATTGTTTTTTTTATGTTTTGATACCATTACATAGAAATGATGTAAGCTAAACTTCGAAATGTTAGTATTTAAAGTACTCGTATCCTTATATTTTAAGAAATATCGTGTCCTAAATAAATCTGGAGCATCCTTTTTTTTCTACCAAAAGTAGCCATTTTTTAAATAAAAAAAATAAAGGTTTAAGTGATTTTGATGAAACATCAAACGTTTCCATTTCTCTATTTTTTAAACTCTTTAAATTGAACTTTTCATTTGAAATAAACTGCGATACTTTTTAAAAGTAAAAAACACACTTTAGTAAATATCAGATTTTTCTATAGAACATTTAAACTAGCACAGAAGCATGCCGGTGTACTCCGATCGTCTCACTTCGGTGTACCACCGGATACTGTACAGAGGTGCAGCTTGTGAGTTTGCTGGTGTGCAACGGCTCACTCCCTTAAAAAAGGGAAAAAAAGGAAAGAAACAAAAAACTCCACGGCACAGCTTTGCTTTTCTACTAAATTGACGTTGGAATGGCGAGAGGATTCTCGACTACGAGGATCTGCAACGATTAATGATTAATAATTCGAACGTGTTGAAAAGCATGCTTACTTATACTTGCAGGTATTGTTATCAAACAAAGTCTATTATTAGACACGGAACCTTTTTTATTTTATTTTTTGTGTTCCAATCGAAATCGAACCCAATACCCTCGGCTGGAAATCAAGTGTCTTATTTACTTTGCCAAGGAGGTCGTCAAACTTTCAAAAAGTAATAAGCTTTGGTAAAAAAAAAAACTGGAAAGAATGCAGGGTTACCATGAAAAAAACACTCATTTAAAAAAAAACTGATATCTCATAAACGTGTCATCAGAACTGTTAACTTTTAGCAGAAAGCTCGGAATATAATCTGTCACTTTCCATCATTTCATTATAAAGGAAAATTTATTTATCGATTTAAAAAGCACGACGTGTATTAAAAATACCAAAGTTTTCTTTTTCACTTTTATACATCCTTGAAGCCCTCATTCTCTTTAATGTGTTTGGAACATAACACTTTTATACATCCTTGAAGCCCTCATTCTCTCTAATGTGTTTGGAACATTACACTTTTATACATCCTTGAAGCCCTCATTCTCTTTAATGTGTTTGGAACATTACACTTTTATACATCCTTGAAGCCCTCATTCTCTCTAATGTGTTTGGAACATTACAACTGAAACCGAAAGATTTTTTATAACAAAATCTCGCATCACACCGATCAAGTTCAAAATTTTACTTAATTTTTCTAAATTGTTGTATTTTTTTTATTTAAGGCGAAATGTCTTTATTAAGCGCTGAAGAAAAGTTTTTTTTTTACATTAAAAGGAGAAGTTTGTTATAATTTTTTTTATAAAAGGTGTTCTTAGTTTGTAATCATATATCTTTTGTGAAGTTTGACAACGTTTGAACTTAAAATAATTGGATTTTATCAAAGGAGTTTGTGGAAATAGCTTTCTGCTGGCCTTGATATTTAATATTTGGAATTATTAAACTTCATCAAACAAACATGGTTAGTTAATTCATTCTCAATATATCCATATTAGTGATCCATAAATATTTAAAATCGTATCCGAGTGACAATATTTGGAAATAATGTTGTTTTCGGTTCTGTTAATAAGCCTCAAGATTTAGAACCAATCATTTAAAAAAATACTACCATTCACATAGAAGTTAAAATAACCTTGAGACGGACTTAACCAGACTAGGAAATCATTATTTTTTTTGGTATTCATTCGGAACCGAGCTCGAAATTGCCGGATGCAGGACTGGTTTCTTATTAACTAGGCCTTGGCAATCGTACTAGACAATTTTTTTATTATTTTACAATAATTTTAAGATGATTTACACTAGTGAGGTTCAAATTTTTCCAGCCCAAGGTTATATAACAAAACGTTTATTTTTCAATATAGTCACCCTGTAGTTTAATATTCTTTTACCACTGAATAAAAATTCTGAAGTTTTCCCCCTAAATGCTGTAACTCTGCGGAGGTCACTTCTTCGTTACTTTTATTTTTTTCCATGAAAATCGAAAATCGATTTGAAAATCGATCACGCCTCGTGACAACTTTCCTCGGCGTTTTGTTTTTATGACATCCTTAAATTTATACATTAATGACGTATAATGCAAGTCAGTAACCGTGGCATTTCTCTCTATGAAGTCAATAAGACGAATAACCTGTCAATTCAAAAAATATATGGGTAATTTTTTTTTGCCTTGTATCCCCTTGACTTTTTTGGGGCGTGGGGATCCTGGATGGCGCCATTCTGTTGAGTCCTTTTTGATAGAAGATCATGGTACAAAACCATAGTTTCATTCATCATAATAATTGACTCAATTATTTCATTTTTCATCACATCGCAGAGCACTTAAAATTCATTACAACACGTCATTGCCTTTAGAAAACACTCAAGAGTTTTTGCTCCCATTTTGCGCTCACCTTATACATGCCAAATTATCCTGCAGAGTTTGAAGCACTGTGGTTTTAGAAAGTCTATACCTGGTTGCTTTATATTTTGACTTAAGTCTTCCACCTTATAGTAACACATGCTTTTGCGCTCAAGTAAATGTTTCTGGAGTGAGTGTTTCTGCTGGTCTGCCTTGACGCAAATCATATTTGATCGATTCTCTGCCTAAGTGAAACTGTTTAGTCCGATTTTTCACTATACTCGTATAATATGACGGGGAATATTCCTCTTACACAGCTTCTACCGATAAACGTCGTTCGAAACAACACGTCTTCGTTTTAGTTAACATATTACTAAGAGTAAAGATTTTTAATTGTTTATTATCCAAACTATGCGATGGATTTGGCCAGCATAGTATTTGTCAGTTTACAACTTGTTCGGGTCAGAAACGTTTGAACCTTAGTAGTACGAGTATAACGATGACTTTCGAAGACATCTGTCTTGCCACCCGCGGAATCCAACTTTTTTAAAAGAATTATTTTATTTATTCTTTTTACCTGATACAGACAGATTTAATAATAACAAAGCAACATTTCAAATACATACTCCTCAATAATCACATAAAAAAACACATTATCCTTCCCTCTTCATGCTTTATTTCTATGTTCTGATACCGTAGATTAGTTGACCGATCAACTAGAAACTTTTGTTCGAAGTCAACCAGTTTATCTCATGTATGAATTAAATACTTTCGTTACTGAAAAGAACAATAAAATACATACTCTGATATGTATGAGATTAACATTATTAATGAAAAATACACAAAAATTAATACCAATAGTAGTTATGTGTCACAAACAAACAAAAAAATACACTCAATATAGGAATATGATGCATAAACGTCAAAAAATCTCAATTTTAACATAACTAACCACTCATGGATAACCAGATCCCCTCTATTATTAGAGATCTTAGATGAAAGGGGATAGGCATTTTTGTGACTTCTAGGGTGTATAAAGCATTACTAGCGGAGTGCAAGTCATTTTATATTTCAAAGCTCAAATACATAATGAAACAATGGCTCATTTCTCAGGGCATTAGTGAATCTGAGTATTATTGCATATTGGTATTTCCAATATACAATAATACTCAAATTTAGTAATGCCCTGAGAAAGGAGCCATTGTTTCAATATGTATTTGAACTTTGAAATATTAAATGGCTACCACTCTACAAGCAATGCTTTATACATCCTAGGAGGTACAAAAATGCCTATTCCTTTTCATCTAAGATCTCTTTAACACCTTTCAGTTGTTGTATGACAGTGCTTGTCCTCTGTTGAAGTTCCAGTTTTGTAATATGACCAGTTTATTACCACCTCAATCCCTTGAACAGTATATTTTTCCCTTCATCATTAAGCATGTACAAGTGTGTCTTCTCCTGTCTCTTCTGGTTATGCTAATCATGCTTCTCTCCATAGCATTCTATGCTATGTACTCTAAGTTTGGTTTTATTTATCCTTCTCAAACTCCACGTCTCAATGCCGTTTGTCATTAATAAAATACACTGATTCAACACAACTCTCTTGAGACAGAGCAGAAAAAAATCTTTGAAAATAATATTCAGTTTAGCAAAAGTATTCCCACTAACCTTATTTATTTTAACACGGTGTTGTTTTATAAAATGTATAATACACTGAGTTGTTGCCAAAGAGCAGTCTTATCTCTTACAAGAAATCAGAAAAAAATGTCTAATAATTATGTTTCCAGTGTCGGGTGCAAGATTTACATTGGATCTTTATACAATGACAACAAAATAAGAAAAGACAGATTGTAATAACCAAAGAAGAGATGAATCATTTGATGATACTATATAAATAACAACATCGATTGCAGCAATAATATATGAGGGGATATTGGAAAAAAGGATAACGAGGAAACTAGGAAACACGATACGCCTCTGGAGGGAAATATAATGCTTTATAACCGCAATTCGCCACCCCTGACGTGGTAGACAATCGTCTTGACAACTAAAACACGGAGGCTTTATTAATTCATTCCATAACTGTAATACATTGTCACCCCATGTATTCTTCTCAATGCACGTATTTATACAGCATTTATTCAGCTTATTTTAATATTTTTCCACGTCCATGTTTCACCCTCATGCCTCAAATAATAAATATTTTACAATATTGAATAATACGCTAAAATTAAGTTCTATACATTAAAAAGACATATTAATAATCATCTTTACAGGAAAAAAACATAATTAACGCTAAGAAAAATAAAAGCCTCCCACAGGATAGTAGGACAAGAAAGGAAAGAATACGGAAAAATAATGAATAAATAATTTTAATCATGTTCAGGGAATAAACCAGAGTCGTACTTAGGTGCAAGATAAGAGATAAAAACAGGAAAAAAGAACAAGAATAGATTAAAAAATAATCCCTTGGCAATATAACTTGCCTGAGGGTTCATGGGGCACGGAGTGTACGACCTCTATCAGGGAATTTTTTCGGTAGTCTGTAAAAAGTAACAAACACAAAGAACACAACTGGAAGACGAGCTGCTTTTTGCGATTTCCTTCAGACCACTGGGTCATTAGTCTAATTCACGAACATCTTCTTTTTCCGCTTTAGATCCAGCGTTGAGATATTAATCTACGTCTTGTCTATCCACAGCTATTTGTCCTATGCATTTTGTCACATTTTATTACCCGCCACTCTTCGAATGTAATGAACCTACCTCAACATATCTGACCTACGTAACGTATCTTAAACGGTCATTGTATAACATCGATAGTCTGAGCATCGGGTAATGTGATCCACCAATTCCATTTGTGAGAGTTCCAACGTCCTTAAAAAAATAAAATCATTATAAAAATTACAATACTATAATGTGTCATAAGACCTTTTGAAATAAGAAAAAAAGTTATAATTAAAAAATTTCATTAGGTACTGTATTAAATAATTAAAAAGGAATATTTTAGGAACTAATCTTTCTATCCTCAGGCAAGTTTATAAATAAATGTTCTTGACTTAATGATACTTTCAAACGCCAAATAAAACAATTTCTTTAAATATAAGCGTTTTTTAAAGAAATCCTTTAAACAGTATTATTTTATTTAAATTAAAAAGTAGATTTTTTATTACACATTAGTTGTGTTAATGTTACACATTAGTTGTGTTGAAAATATCTTCCAACCAACCAAAATGTAAATGCAAATATAAATGAAAATATTATCTTATGTTGTGGGAAAATAGGGGTTAAACTTCCAATGAAAAATATCGATCATTTATTTAAATTATGTTTTTTGTTATATACAGTGCAGCCTGGTGGATTTATTGCCATCTAGCGATCTCTTCTAACCAAGCAGGTAGATGTTAAAAAGGCCTTAAATGAAAACCAGACTAAAACCATTTTTTTATAAAATAGGGTACCAACGGGAATTAAACCCGTAATCTCCGAGTCGAAAGACAGGTGTATTACCAACTAGACCACGGAGGTGGTCATGTTTTGAAACCCAATTTTCCCTCAATAATTCTTTAAATAAGGTTAAAGTTAAAATTTTACGATAAAAATAAAGCAATATATTTATTAACATTATTGGAATCAACACAATATAATGTACGAGTATTATCCTAAAAATACTCACTCTTTCAAAGTTTTTCAGGTCTTCGCGATATTTCAGTAACTCAAAAAGGAGAGTTGATTCGTAGTGCTTCGCATTTTACCTGTACTAAGAAAAAACTGTTGTTTGAAGCAATTTTTAGTCAAGATGGAAAAGATTTTGTGCGTAATAAAAATTGAGAAAACTGAAAAATACAATCATAATAAAAAGGAAATTTTTGCTTTATGGCTATCCTTTTAGCGTTGTGGTATAAAGTTCGCCAACTTAAATCCTGCATAAGTTAGTCGTTTCCAAATCGCATTTCATTTTTTAGTTAAGTTTTCAAGGGGATTTCGAGAGGATACGAACTGGAAATTATAATGCGGAAAATTGAGAGCGCAGCGTAACGGCTGTATCGAAGGCATTTCTGCTGAATTCTTACAGTATACGGAAGAACCCGTACTTAAAATTCTGAACAAGGTATTTGATTCAGTTGGGGCTACCGAGTTTTGGCTATATCGCTGTTCATTCTTCTCCATTAACCACTTTTGTGAAAGGCATGAAGTGTGAACGAGAGAAAATGGATTTCTCAAACATTTGTTAATTGTTAAAGTGAAACCATAAAAAAAATTGTCATTTATAACGATATTAAAATATGAGTTAGGTTATTTTAGACATGTGAAAGAAAAATACAACTGAAAAAATACTTTAAATCAAATAATTGAGTGTATATTTTTTTAATGGTGCCTTGTTCGGTGAAAAAACAACACGTAATTTAATATGGATACACAATATTTTTATGAATCTGGGTTTGTGGCCTTTTATTTGTTGTTTCCCCAGTAAACTTGGCTTTTGTTTGTATCTTACTGAGGACATACACGTATAACATTGAAAAATAAATTGATATTTCTTTCCGATTTTCGATTATATAATACCCCGTTGCATAGTCTCATCAACTTGATAAACAATGACACTCAATTACATATCACGCGAATTAAACCCCTAACACTTTATCACTCCAGACAGACCAAAAGTCCATTCAATAATGTGCTGCACATTATCACGAAAAAACACACCACACTCAAGAGCTCACACATACCTTTGCTACTAGTCATTTCTCCTGCAGGAAGTTTATGAATTGTTTTTATAATCAATCATACATCTTCTCGAACCGGTAGGAAAGTGCTGGCTGACATAAAATGCAATACATACCTTTAAAAACATTTTTACTGGCACATTTTGAAGTATACAGAAGTTTATACCATACCGTTTTTCAATTCCCAAATGATAACCAACATGCCCTGAAGATTGCAACTTTTTCAAAACTTCGCCCCCTTGAGGCATAAAAACGGAGTGTAAACTTCATTATATATTTAACCATAAGATTATGTATGTTATGTATTATATTTTCCCTACTCTCTTTAATTTTTCGCGTTTTTCATGTTATTTTATTTAAATGTTTTTTTTTTTTTGTCATCAAAATAAATTGAAACATTTTTACAATAGTTAACTCAAATGGGCACCAGGAGCCTTATTCGCTTTGTTATTCATTAATAGGGATCAAATTTAACCTTAAAATTTATATAATCAATACTCTTGTAAACATTGCCACATAAATTATTCTTCAAAGTAAAATATCAGATGTTTTTATTTTTTCAAAGGGTTAAAAAAAATAAACGATATACTCGTATTGTTCTTATTGTTGCTAAAAGATGCCAACCCTAGAATCCATTTGTACCCAATTCTAGCCCCAGTTACAATTTTTATAATTTACGATGTTCAATGTTAATATAAACACGGTTTTTCATTATTAAACTTTCTCTTTATTATTATATTACATTTTATTAATTTTAGATAAATTAACGAAAATCTGTGGACCCTCTGCAAAATCTTTTTTTTTTTCAAAGATATCCTGGGATCTCTCATCTCCACTTGTAAGCCTCCATCACTCAAGTAAGCAAGGATCTAATAAATTACTTATACATCAGAACTTAATGCGAAATGGGATCAGTCATGACCTTAGCTGTGTTTGTGGGTCAAAGAAGTATTTATAAGCTAATATTATTCTTCGGTTTATAGCTCTTTGATCCTACGCAGATTATAAGTGATAGTTAATTATGAATATCGGTAACAATAAATAAAGTAAAAATAAATGAGTATTCAGCAGGGAAAACGATTTAATTGGTTCGGAATTAAGTTCGGACAAGGCCTAACCCTCTCATATTTTTTTGAAGTAATCTTTCTTTTACTAAAAACCTTTTTAAAATATTTCCACGCCAAGTACTACACATAATTTTGTTAATATTAGATAAAAGTTTATTTTCATTTAATAAAAAAATGAATGGAACTTAACCTAAGCCTGAATAATTTATGTTTACATAATGCATGCTATTTTTTTGTTACAGGTAAACCAGCTTTTTTCAAGTATACATTTAAAAATGTCGAGATTTCACTGGAGCGATGAAAAAAGGTAATATTATCATAATGTAAGGTAAAACTCATTTATATGTAAAGTGTTCATGTACAAATGACATGTTTCTATTATTTCTGAAAAATTTAGCGCGTTCTAGATTTTTTCGTATTTTCTATATCATCCGTAAAGTTGAATAGCGTTATAATTTCAGACTTTATTTAATCAAATACAGAGAAATAATCGTAAGGCTTTTTGATGAATTCGTTTTAAATTTTGGTGAAAAGTACACGATAATTATTATGAATTGTTGTTGCGCAATGAATACGAGTGTATATTGTTTTTTAATTTTGCAAATTTATTAATAATAAAAATCCATGGCCTATGTTATAAGGCGCCTGTCTTTCAATCGACTCCCAGCCCGTGGATTACAGGTTCGATTAGCAATTTTAAAAAATGGTCTCAGTCTGGTTTTTCCTTAAGGCCTCTTAAGCAACTTATTATTTTGTTGGAAAAGAATGCCACATGACCATTTACCCGCCAGGTTTTATTTTATACAATTAAAGTGCAATGCAATACGTGTAAAAGTGAAGTGAATTAACCACCCTTGGTAGTAACATAAACTTAACTTAGCTGATAGTAAAAATAGTTATTACTTATTTTAACCAAAAAATAGTTTCTATAGTTGGCGCTTTGTACGACGTTAGCATCAAAATTCACCTGACTTGGATTGTTATATACTGAGCGCCCCCGTGTTATAAATAATTTGTAGTCCTCAAAACTGTTTGGTGATCCTTAATGTTGATCCCGCCTCCAATAATCCCTTGTCACATGAAGATGCCAAGCAATTTAGTTATGGGGAAAAGTTTGTCAACAAGATCGTTTTGCGTTATGATATCGGCAAAATATTCACAGTGAATGCATAATGTAGACGTAGAACGGCATAAACAGGATATCCTTCAAATCGGATTTTATACTGTTTTATCAGTGGTTTCCGGACATCAAGCCTTTTTTATTAATTTTTTTGTCCTGATGTTTAGTAGCTGTCTAAAATAAATTCTTGGAGCGCTGTTAATGTAACCGATATTACGAATAATTGTTTTTCTTCTCAATAGATATTTTTCATTTTGTTTGTTATTTCTTAAATGCCCCTTAAATTTATATTACCTATTTTAACAACGGTTTCAGTATTAAATTTATGAGCTTTCGTTCAAATTCACCGTTCTTACGAAGTTTATCTTCCTAGTATTTTAGATATAAACTCCATAAGAGCAGCGTAATTGAAGTGAAATTTGCTTCTGAAAGTACATAATTAGAATTATACAGAGGAAAATTGATAATAGAAAATAAAGCATTATCTTTGTCTATCCAACAACAATTATACCGAATTTGTAAACCATGTTATAGAGACTAATAATAATTTCAAACAAAATACAAGATAGTTTTTACTACAAAATATACATAATATAATAGGAAATTAAATATGACTTCGACTTTTTCAAGCAGGTTTGCTGTGTGAACAATCTAGTAGATTGAATTTTGGTAACTCGTATATTAAGTAGCAAGGAAAAAATACGATGACAAACGCCTTGCATGTGAGAAATAATCCCACAAACGTCTTCTGACCAGGAAGATGCGCTGACAATAGTTCATTAGAATAATATTAATTATCTTCTTCTTTCCTATCAATTGTCTTCTTCTTTCCTTTCATAAAACTTATATTTTCATTTTAAACTCATCATAACATTTCTTACAAGTTTTTTGGGTTCGACCTGTTAAATTCAGCAAGCACATCGAACTGTGTACCAACAACAATACATTTCCAATTCTTAGACAATGAGCTCAATTTCCTGATAATTCCGAAGGCATGTTTAGAGGCTCAGTTGTCAACTTGGCAACATCGTTGGTCGGTCTCCTCCGTGGGGAGACAGTTTTTTTTTTTGTTTCCATCAAATGGGGCTTGGGCTCCCCGTGGGGGGTTCCAAACTATTGCATTGCCCAATTTCACTCTGGCCATGGGAGCTTTCATGGCAAAATATTTATTTAGCTTCAATCTTGTACCTTCGCCTTATTGTGATTTATGCGGCCATCTGGATCAATCTGCAGATCATATAATGTGGTACTGCGATGAAAATCGAGTCAATAATATCCGATGGGAACTCCACTCAGCCTAACCTTCGGACCGATTGGCTACTCCGATCTAGTGGCTTTCAAATATAGTTTTGCTGCATTTATAATTTTCTGTGAAAGTATGGCAACCTGTTAGGCTGTTTGAACTCCAAGCCAATCATAAATATACTCGTATTTACCGCATTTTCCTTGACCCGTGATGTTGTATCTAAATCCGTCATCACTACTATTATTTTCATTGACTTATTTTGTCCCACATAACAGCGTGGGTGGTGGTGGGATCGATCTGAAAACTGAAGTATTTCTTAGGACAGTTTATGTTTTTTCGGCCTATAGCGCTCACCAGGTACCTTTTATATTAACGCGAATTCATATAAAATAACGTTTTTAATGCAAAAAACATGTCGAAATTTTACAAAAATTTGTAGTAACGAAAATTTAAACTCTATTTTACTTGAATGATTTAAAAATATGTTAATATTATTTCATTACTATGAGGTTAGTTTTATTTCTATATAAAACAAATTAAGAAATACAAATTTAGAATAAAATACCAGTAAAAAGCAAATATTATATTTATAAAAGGAAAAATGTAATTTAATTGAAAAACAAGAAAATTTGTTTAAATTTTCTTGTTTTTGAGGAAAACATAAACAAGCAAAAAATATTACTGTTTTATGCATTGTTACTTGGGATTGAACATACAAACGTTTTAAATGTTTTTTCCTTCTTAAAATGAGAATGGAGCTGTTGGTATTTTGAGAATAATCAAACAAAATATGAAAATGAAACAAAATATGCGCTTTTGAAAATACGAGTACATGCGGGAAAAATAAGATCTTTGAAGTGTTTTAATATCTAAAAGGGGACATTAATTACGTAAATTTACTCAAAAATAAGAAATTTATTACATCATTATATTCTTTGCGTCCACGAAAAAAAAGGTTTTAGTTGTTATCTCATTAGAGTTTACGAAATTCCGTGTATTTTTGGCAATGTTCCAAAAATACGGATTGGTTAATACAGCCTTCATTACTTCGGTTCAAAGCTTAGATTACATGTTCACTTACAACAATATCAGTATAAACGTACCTTTGAGTAGAAAAATACACTACTGGTTCATAAAATATGTAAAAATATTCTTAATTTATTCCAATATGGTTCTCCACATGTTTTACAGATCTGTTGAATTTTTAACCAGAAGTAGCAACATATTTTCATTTCAAAACTGTTTATTTTGTTTTTACATTATTTCAAAAAATTTCAATACCAAGATAATTTTTCTGGTATTTTTTATTTTTTATTTCAGTTTAGCATACCGCAGTTTTTTTTATTTTGTATTAATACTCGGAACTTATTAATAATATATAAAGGACAATTTATATATTGGTATTCAGAGAGAAAACTCTCCTTGAGATCGCTGTAATTTGGGACATTAACTCACTATTATTGATAGATTAAAATATTACATAATAAATAAATATTATTAAGTATAGAAAGGAAGTGACTGCTACCATTATATTAGGTACTTCCCTGCATTTGCATACGTTCAGTAAAACATATTTGGTAGAAAAGACGCTGATAACTTACCAAGAGAAGACGAACTACAAAGAAACCTTTATAGATTTTCCGATTTGTGATAGTAACACATCTGGCTTTAAGTGAAGTATAATATATGTGTGTTGTGTTTATATACAATCATACATTTTGATCAGACCTCTCTTAAATAGTTGGCTTTAAGTGCTTCCTAAAGCTGCTATTATTTTATCAACTTCTGAATATAATGTTCAATGACGTTTAGAAATGATAAAATTATTTTTTAAATTGCGTACGAAAAAAATAGAAAAAAACTGCTAAGAGACAAGCTAAGGAAGGCAGCGCAAAGTAACCTTCCTCTGAGACGGGACCAACGAAATTCACCTTCAATTGGATTATAATCGCGAAACTCATTGGCAGGAGTATGATTTTTTGGTCCGATTACTGAAAAGATTCCATGGGCTTGAAATATGGGTGAACCTATTGCGAAACTGCCTGCGATACCTCATCTAAGAAAAGTCTGGTGCAGTTTGAATGTATTCACATGTAGTCAAGGGCTTTACGCACATCTGATGCATAGATACTAATTGACCATTTACATGAGCAATAAAGAGAGAACTATTGACCACATCGCAAACGACTGCGTACTGCCTAAAGGACTGAGGGAGCTTCCAATCATTTCGTTAGGTTGATAAGTCTAATTGTACTGATGCAAAGGTGTCAAAAGTCACGAAAAATATACTTCCTATATAAATCATGAAGATGCTAAACAATTTGACATAAAAATATACTTTTTAATAATTAATGAATACATTAATTTATAATAGTTTTTTTCGTTAGCAGGCTTACATATAGACATACCATCACGCCGTTTCCCTGCTGAGATGGGCATAAAATCTACGTTTTAACCTTTATCTTGTATTTATTTCATTTTTAATTCAATTGAAAAATATATTTTAAACATTTTCAAAAAAAATATTTTAAATTTGTCTTACGAATTTAATGATGATGGTTATTTGCGAACTATCGAGATGAATTAAATTCTTAGTAAATTTGAAATTATGAATAAATTATCAATAGTGTGTACAACAAAGATAATTTAATTATTACCCATTTTTTTGTATTGAATTTAGTCCCATATTAATTACCATCTACTTCACAAAATGTGTGGGAAATGATAATAAATCGTATTAGAATTAATTTAGACATGTCTAAAAAATTGTGCTGAAAAAGAAAATCAAACTGGGAAACTAACATATTTCTCTTCCGTTTTTTTTAAATTTAAAATATTGGGTGTTAACATAAGTTGTGTCCGTTTTTTATTTCAAATTAAAAATGAACACCAAAATTAAAACGAAATGGTAAATGTTATACGTCATTCGTAAGAAAATTTTCTGCTCTACAAGATATTGTGTTAGCTTTTACGTTACATATATCAATTTATTTGATTACAAGCCTTCAAAATGGAATGTCAAGTAGACGAAAGTGAGCATTTTCGACACCTCTTTCTGTTCGCGTTCAATCGAGGGAATAAAGCTGCTCGCGATATTTCCGAAGTGTACGGTGAAGATGCTATGGATGAAAGGACAGCTCGTCGATGGTTTTTGCGTTTCAAAGACGGTAATTTCGACCTGAAAGACATGGAGCGTTCCGGACGACCAGTGGACTTCGACGAGGACCGCTTAAACCATATTATTCATGAAGATCCTCTTCGAAAGAAAAAAACGGACCAAACGTATGTTAACACTTAATATAAAATTTCCATTTGCTGAACAGAGGTGTATATATTTTTGTTGTACATTTTTACATTTTTCCAACTTAGATAACCTATTTATTTTGTGTGTATTTAATAGCTTAGTTCTACTCTGCATGTAGTGTACGAGTATCCATAAATATTTGTGTATTTGGTGAATTTGAATATTTTATTTTACTGTTTTTTTATTTGTTTTGAATGCTTTTAGTAATTTTGAGTTTTTCCTTTTTGAAAATTTCTTTGGTACTTTTCAGTAATCTACATAGCTTTGGTCTGGTTAGTTGAAATCGATTATCGTGTGGCAATAAGCTTGCAATTTTGTATGGTTTACTTGAAATTGTATAAATAAAAAAATGCGGACCTTTGTAAAAGGCATGGAAGAAGACCCTCAAAAGTATTTATTTTTTATTTAACACTTTTATTGCAAATACAATCCAATCTCTTCCAACCAACCAGACAAAAGTAAATGAAGCAAGTTACATGGTTGCATAAATCGTTCAAATGAATATCCATCCCCACGAAATCCATAAACACATACGTGAGCATATGCCCACGAACCCCACAAAGACAGACAATCACCCGAACATTATTTTTCATATAAAGTGAGATATCATCAATCAAAAGAAAAGGAAGGGATGGTTGAGAGGAAAGGAAAAGAAAAATCAGGAATGAAACACGTTATTTTAATGACTAGAAATTAAAAGTTTTTACAGTCGCTTCTTAAAGCATGCCAAGAACGGAGGGAGTCTTATATTGGTTTGTAACTGATTCCAGACTCTCACTGCATGGACATTAAAGACGACGTAAAAAAAGAGGAGCGGTGAACTGGAAAGGCCAATAAACCATCTCTGTTTAAGCGTAGTGCTAATCCATGATTGCAAAGACGCTGAAAAATTTCGGTGAGATAAGAGGGGGCGGCAGGACAATTAAGGATAGTATACAATAGAGACAGTACGTGAATTTGGCGTCTATTTCTAATATTCAACCAGTTCAATGCCTTCTGGTATAAAGTTATATGATCGTACTTTCGTAGATTGAAAATAAATCTTAGACAAACATTTTGAAGACGCTGTAATTTGTCCTGTAACACACAAATAACAGACGTCCGCATAGTCCAGAATCGGAAAGAGCAGAGAGTGTACGAGTACAATTTTGGTTTTAGTTGGCAGGAATCTTTGCACTTTAAGGGAATGAAGGATTAAGAAGATCCTTCGGCTTACCTCATTTATTTGATCTCGCCATGAGAGAGTGTTATCTATTAGCACTCCTAGGTTATTAACAGTTTTATGTAATGGTATGATAGAGCCATCAAATAATATTGGAGGAAGTAAGTCAGTGTTGAATTTACCGAGAAGCTTAGGGCTGCCAATGAGGATCGCTTGAGACTTCGAAGGATTTATGAGTAAACCACGCTCCCCAGTCCACTCCGAGATCGATCGAAGGTCCGCATTCAAATCGTTCAAAGCCGTGTGAAAGATATTTGGGTCAAAATGAATCTGCAGGTCATCCGCACACAGTTGATAAGAACACTTAAGAGATGATGTTATTGGGTTGAGAAATATAGAAAAAAGGAGTGGAGTGAGAATTCCTTATTGGGGAACGCCTGCAAAGAGATCCGTTCATTCAGATATACGCCCTTGATATTTACAAGATTGTTGTCTTCCTTTTAAATAGCTCGAAAACCAGACATGACTTATTCAGAGAATCGTAATGAACCCATTCGAGCCTTAAGCAGATCAAAGTCTACAGTATTGAATGCATTGCTAAAATCCAATACACATAACAATGTCAGCTGCTTAAAGCTCATTCCACGTCTCACATAATCCGTAATCTTGACCAGTGAGGTTGTGGTACTATGCCCCGGACGAAATCCTGACTACAACGGATTAAATAATTCAAATTGATTAAGGTGGAGTCAATTTGTATATGAACATTTTTTTCAATAATTTTAGATAATGCGGGCAGGATAGATATGAGCCTAAAATCTTTATATGACGTGGGTGAGCCAATTTTCGGAATCAGAATAATTAGAGTCTTCTTCCACATACTAGGAAAGCTGCTAGTAGACAAAGATAAATTAAATATATGTGTTATGATAGGAAGAATAGCATCGACAACCAAGGAGATGAATACAACTGAAATATTGTCGTCACCCATCGCTTTTAAGGATATAGTCAAAAGAATACGACGAACCTCATTTATATCAACCTCCGAAAAGTGGAGCTCAGGAACATTGGGTCGATGCATTACAATAATTTTTCGGAGAGTGTTTTCCTTAGTGATAGTGTCTAAACTGAGTGATGGTGTTGCAAAATGTATGTTAAGATTATTGACGTCTAATGTGAAGTCACCTGAGTTGTCCTAGGATTTAACACCCATAGAGTTGAGGATTTTCCACCTTTTTGCAGGCTGACAGTTTTGAAGGGTGGCCAAAAAGTGTTTTCTTTTAGCATTCCGACATAGTTGTGTACATTTATTGCGAAGTCGTCGAAAAATCTCCCATAGTTGAACATGTATGTGTGGTAGGATCAAGTGAATAAAATTTTTAACTTAGCTAATATAAGAAATTAGAAAAACCGAATCAGTCGTATAGATATAGGAGTGAGGAAATAATAGAAAATTTAAGCACTATGCCCTCTCTACCTATTCTGAAACGGTGAGCTGACACATATGAATATATTTTCGATTTTTCTGACAAGTAAGAATTCTTTATCAGTTTATCTGACAAAACCAAAAAAGAGAGCTTACTAAGCCATTTCCGGTAGTGTTTTTATAATATCTCTGGAATGACATTACATTACATGTAGAAGAGTAAGCAATATTTTATACAACGGGGAAAATATTTCTCTTTTATTTATTAAAGCTCAATTTCCCTTTGTTTGTCGAATAAAAATGCGTTTGTCGGGATAAATTTCGTATTTGTGTCCATGGAAATATTTTTGTTGCTTTTTCAACTTAATTTACAATTTTATGTCGTGACAAAAGCATATCTCTAGACATGTTATAGAATCTTGGTAAACCTTTTATTTCACAATGTTTTCAATATACAAGTACAATATGTAGTATGCAAAAACCCATTGACTTTTAAAAACAAAAGTAAAATAATGCTCTTTTCATCCGATTGAATCTTATTTGTTAAATAGAATCCAAGCTGTTGCTGTCAATCAGGAAGAATCTCTTCGGGATATTGGGAAGTATGGTGTACTACAAGGGTCAGTCAATCTTAGGGGCGCTGATTTTTGTTCCTTAAAGTAATTATATCATTGTTTTAGATCTCGCTTGAATGGTGTTAAACGACGGTTCTTAACCAATTGTAACCCTACCACTGGTGGTACGCGAGAGACGACTGATAGTACGTGAAATACCCTTCTCCTGAATAAAAATAGCAATTCATTAATATTTTTTTTTATCTGACAGAAACTTTATAGGGGATTTTAAGAACAACTCTTTTGTCAACTTTCGAATAAAACACAAGAAAGATTTCAAAGACATTTTAGAAGGAGCAATTATAATTTTAATGCAATTTTGTTTGATGCAGTCATGTGAATTAGAATTTTCTTCAATAATACAATATAATAAAAGTAATATATATATATATATATATATATATATATATATATATATATATATATATATATATATATATATATATATATATATATATATATATATATATATATATATATATATATATATATAGAATTAAAATCATAAAGGAAACTCGGTCAAATGTGCGTTTAAAATTAAGTGAAAAAGAACCAGATATATAGAAACTTATTATTGCCTAACAAACACAAGCGTCACATTAAATCATTTTGTTAATCATAGTTTTAATCAACAATAATTTAATCATATTGTTTATTGTATTTGCTAATGTTTATTGATTTTTAACATACATTAGAACGAAATAAAAGTATGTGACAATGTATTTAAACCTCCACAACGTTAATACCTTAACTATAAACAACATATGTGACAATTACTTAAATAAGTGTACAGTCTAGATTTCATATAAGTAAACAAAAAAATATTTTTGTTAAAGGTATCGAATCGTTTGAATTTTGGTTTTGGTGGTACGCATTTATTAAAAGGTTGAGAACATCTGATGTATAATATTAAGTCTTTGTGTGACTGCCTCTTTTAGCGTATAAGATACAAGAGTTTAACAGTTCATGATTTTAAAGGAGAAAGTACTTACAGAATATTAAGAGAAAGCCAGCAACAAATATAATTTAATTAATTCAAAGTAGGATTAAATAAAATTGTGTTAAGTGCATTTGAATCTTTTGTTTAAAACTGTAGTAAAATGCAAATGTTTGTGTACCATGGAGGAAGCTAAAATGGGCGGTGTTTCCTTTGAAACTCGTTAGCAGCAAGAACAATAAGCCAGAATATAATGGAGATCTGTGTAATTACATACTGAAAGAGAATAATTTTCTAAGGAGAGTATTTCTTAATTAGATATAACAGTTCAGAACATGACTGCTTGAAAATTAAAGAAGATGTACTATAACTAAGCTATTTCTTTCTCTTAAGCAATACCCATGGTTTGGTATCACCAGAACTGGCTCTCTTGAAATTTGGACTCAAAACTATTAATCGATCTTTTTGGAGGTATTCCAGGTGGACGATTTTCTGAGGTTATTCCATGCATTACCAAGTAGTGATTTCTCATAATATCCATTATATCCACATGGCCAACATCTTCTGCGGTTTGTACCTCATCTCATAAGATCTTCTCTTTCACATATTTTTCTCATATGAAGGCTTCAAACTCTATCTTGAAGTATTTTGCCTTGCATTTCATTAATTCATGTCATTAATTCTGAACATCCTTTCTATTTTTGTTGTATCTGTTCTAAACTTAACACCATGTCATAATTGACCTCATAAATGCTTTGTCAAGTTTAACCTTACTGTGTTTTCTCATGTATTTATTATGCCACATGTTTAGGCATCCGGAGACAGAAACGGCTTTACGAGTATTTACTCGAACTTTTAATTTTGTAAAAATATCATCAAAGCTGAAAAGATGACACCTAGATATTTGAATTCTATCGATTTTTCAATATTTTTGCCACCAATATTAAATAAGTATTTCACTACATTTTTTGATAACATTTAGTATGTTATCAAAAAATGCTTATAGATCAATTGTTAAGTATTTAAGGTTTAATAATTTGAAGCTTTCATTGCTAGTTTTTTGAACTTCATTTATTATTCATATAGACTATAATTATACCAATTTTGCTTTGATATGGTAACATAAATCATCCTAGTTTGTGTGGATTACCCATTAAAAACATTTGGTATTTAGTACAGATATGGCAACATTATGTTTTTTTTAATAAAATATGGGACCAATGGAGAATTTTTTGAAGCTTGTCTTCAGATTCTACAACGATTGTTGCATCTCGAAGATCTCCCATTCAGAATCTTAGTCAAAATGATGTAACTAATTCAATTGTTTTAAACATATTTTATAATGAATTTGATTGGAATTGGAAAATTTTATATTGTACTCTGTATACTCGTACATGTCGCCTAACAAATTAAACCTCTTTTTAATATGTGTCTAATCGAGATAAAAGGATTTAAAATGGAAAAAATCTTATCCGCGTGGTACAAGAGCTAAAATATAATAATACTGTCCTGAGGTCGAGAATAGCGAACTGCGTTATATGTTAAACATACTCAGAATTGGAAGAGTAGACTATTCACTGTTTATTTGAAACTTTGGGTAGATCTTTATGAAGATATATTAGTATATGTTGTATCTCTTATCGGTCCCGTAATTTGTGAGTCTAGTAAGAAGTTTACTGACGTGCAAATAATTACGATAGGCTATCCCTCGTAATCGAGTATGATTGTTAGACATCTATTGGTTTATAGTATGCTAGCTGTTGCACTTCAGAAAGCCCACAGTTTTGACAGATCAAACCCAAAGCTCCATTGGCAAGGAGACCAAAAATGCAAGATGATCGGCAGGTTTAATCTGCTGCAGCCTTTCGTGAGACAGAGTTATTTTATTCAGCACTATTTTAGCGTATAAACCATTAGGAAGCCTGTTGACACTCTGATAAGTTGCTTTATTATATCAAAAGTAACATTGAAGTGATTTTGATAGCTTAAAATATTATTTACTATTCATAGTTATAATTAACATTCGTAAAATTGATCGTGTCGATTGAATCCACATTGTCCGCGTGGAGAATACTACTCGTAAGATATCGTATTACTTTACCTTCTAACAATCATATTAAATATTGAATCCACATTGTCCGCGTGGAGAATACTACTCGTAAGATATCGTATTACTTTACCTTCTAACAATCATATTAAATATTGAATCCACATTGTCCGCGTGGAGAATACTACTCGTAAGATATCGTATTACTTTACCTTCTAACAATCATATTAAATATTGAATCCACATTGTCCGCGTGGAGAATACTACTCGTAAGATATCGTATTACTTTACCTTCTAACAATCATATTAAATATTGAATCCACATTGTCCGCGTGGAGAATACTACTCGTAAGATATCGTATTACTTTACCTTCTAACAATCATATTAAATATTGAATCCACATTGTCCGCGTGGAGAATACTACTCGTAAGATATCGTATTACTTTACCTTCTAACAATCATATTAAATATTGAATCCACATTGTCCGCGTGGAGAATACTACTCGTAAGATATCTTATTACTTTACCTTCTAACAATCATATTAAATATTGAATCCACATTGTCCGCGTGGAGAATACTACTCGTAAGATATCGTATTACTTTACCTTCTAACAATCATATTAAATATTGAATCCACATTGTCCGCGTGGAGAATACTACTCGTAAGATATCGTATTACTTTACCTTCTAAAAATCATATTAAATATTGAATCCATATTGTCCGCGTGGAGAATACTGCTCGTAAGATATCGTATTACTCTACCTTCTAACAATTATATGAAATATTTAACCAATGTTCATCGTTAATCCACATTGTCCGCGTGGAGAATACTACTCGTAAAATATCGTATTACCTTACCTTCTAACAATTATATGAAATATACTATTTAACCAATTTTCATCGTTAATTCCAAGCCTATAAAGGTTAATAAAAATAATGCCTACATGAGTTATTTAAGATAAACCTAATTTAAAGAATTTATGTAGAACTATTTATTCTTCTTCTTCCAGATGCTTATTCTCTTATCAGAGGTTGAACATCATCATGGCGATCTGTATCATGTTTACTCAATAGCACTTCCCCCAAACCATTCCCGCAAATTCTTAAGCCAAGAGATGCGGCGTCTGCTTATATGAGTATAGCAGAGCATACAGTATTTAAGTACCAACTTTGATCTTTGCCAGTAAAAAGTGGACGTGGGACATTGAGGCGAAAGATGAGTGAGTGTCACAATAGGAATGTCTGGCGCTCTGTTTTTTTCTGACTACCCCGACAGGGAAACGACGTGATAGTATGTATGTGTATATATAGCTTAAACTCAGTACATCAAAGAACATTTTTAAAAGATTACACTTTTTTCCTGGCATGTAAAGAATTCCGACTTAATAACTTGAATACCATTCTCTTTTATAAAAAAATGTTCGAGTGTTGAGAATTTTTCAGTGTAATCGTCCAGAAAATTGTTTTGAAGTACTCGTAAACATGTACGTAAATTTGAATATATAAAATGTTTCGTCTACACAAAATATCTAAATAAAAATATCTGTTGTACTTGTAATACCAACACAAAAGGAAATACTTTTATTTGACAAGGGTTGACAAGTCAGGTCTTAAAGAGTTATTATTCAAAAAGATTAAATTTATTTTGAGTATTTTAAAAAAAATATTAACGACAATCGGTTTTCCAGTAAATTTTTACGGTTTTGCGATACATGTTTGTCTTGCTTAGTGATACGTTTAAAAGGTGACCAGATTTTTTGCGAGAGACTAGAGATTCCAAGAAATATTTTCCTGAATATGGTTGCGTAATTCAAAAAAAATTTCACAAGCAAAGGCATAAAATAGGGTTTATGTGGCAAAAAGTTATGAAAGGTATTTTAATTCTATTTTTTATGTATGACTTCTGTGGTCTAGTAGGTAAATTGCTTGATTTCCAGCCGGGAGTTTTATGTTTGATTCCCGTCGGTATCCGAGAAAAAAATAAAAAAGGGTCTAGTTAAAGAATTCATCTGGTAACAATACTCGATCCGGTTAGAAGTTCGTGTTATAGCCTATTATGAACAACGAACTACGTGCCTACTCCAGTTGTTCTAAACCCGAAGGCCCCATGAATATGGAAAAATATGAAATCTCCCGGCCACGCTTTTCAATATTTTCATTTATTCAATTTAGATATGTTATGGAGTGTGATGCGAATGAACAAATAAAAACCAAAAATTCACCCATAATTTACAAAGTAATGACATTATCAATTGAATTGTGAAAAAAATCGAATGATAAATCTACACTCAGTAATCTTGAACATGCTAATGTTGTTTTTTTCACTTAAGCATAACTGTGTAAGCAGATAAAGGTTTTTTTCTTAAAATATAATTCAACGGTATCCTCAGTATTTATTTAAAAATTTAACATACAATATTTTCAAATACCAAACAATAAAAAAACAATAAAAAACACCGCTGCCCTGGGGGCTTACGAGAGTAAATCCGACCTACCCTTCCGTTATAAGCACAAGCTCCCGAAGCATTATCTGTTGCCTGACTAGTCCACCTACAGTATTAGCTGGGACGACCAAGGTCTGAGTGAATGTGATGGAATACAAGTAGCCTGAACGAGTGGACATGTTTTTGCTAAATAATTAGTGTAAAAATTGATATCTAGTTATAAGTAGTATGTAGGTGTTAATTATTTCTAAGAAATCATATATTAAGATTGTAAAAAAATTAAATAAAATGACATATAGGAAAATAAGATTAAGTAAGTTCATAAATTATAACATATAATTAAGATTAGTTAAGTAATAAATTTGTATATAGGTATAGCCTTGACAAATGTTTGTACAATATTTTACTTTGTTTATTAAAAAAAAAACAATAAAAAACGGGGTATTCTTATCATAATCATAGTTATATAAGGCTTTCTAATAAGATCTCCTCTAAATATCTTACCTCAAATAAACGTTAAATAAAATATTTATAAAAAAACCTTCTTTAGACATTTCGAGCAACCTTATATTTTATCATGTTGATTACTACTCAAATCGTAATGATAAAAATTTGGGTGCCCTTGAGGGAAATTTGCTCTCTACGGACATATATAAGTTTTCTTTTTTTATTATTATTATTCTGCTAATATATAAAAAAGAAACTTTTTATATGTATTGGTCAATAAATGTCGTTATAGATTTGAATATTAAATGTAAAAAAATGTATATAATTTCTCGTTGATTCTAAAACAAGTAGCAAGGAAACTAATTGTGGAGAAACTTGAGAACGTAGAATGGAAAATATATCCCTTAATTTCCATATCAAAGCTTCTCGTTACGAGATGCACTAATCCAGCAACCAAATAAAGTTCTTAAAATAATGCAAATTGAAAAACTTATAAAGATATTTTGGAATCCTTAGACTTGTCAGCGTTGTATGTCGTAATTTTACGACATTCTTTTTTTTTTGTTTTCTTGAAATATAACTTTTTTAGCTTTAAAGCAGAGAAAGTTATATAATACATATCCAACTTTTAATTGAATGGTTTTAATTTTCAATATTTTAAGATCAGAATGTAAATTTTTTTTATAAAAAATGTATCATAATAATACCTGATGCTATATATTTGCATTTTAACAATTTCTTTCAACAAATCAAAAGACTATTGAAAAATGCATTGATTGGAAAACTGAAGTGAATTTTTTTTGGATTTCATCGGGAAACAAATCCGTTATTCTCATGTTTGAAAACACTGTATTTACCAACTAGACCAAGCAAGTCATTTGTTGTTTTAAAATATGACCTGTAGGGATATGGCATTGAGTTTTCAATATTTTTTCAATATGTGATAAGATTTTTTAAACTAACTATTCTTGCAACAAATATTCGAGACATTCGATATTAAAGGTTGTAAAATTGAAAGTAAAAAAATATGAAAGGAATCTGACAAACATGCTTGCTACACAACGCTGACGTTAATTGGAGGGAAGCAAACTTGACGAAGGTTTTCTGATGTTTTTATTTATTTTATGTTTTTTTTTCTTCTACCCTTGAAACTATTTGTGAACTTTATGTAATCTTTCCAATTAACAGAAAACCTCGAAATGGGTGGAAAAACACGCATATTCGCTACTAACTAAAGGCAGCTATTACAAAAAGCAGTTTTCCTAACAAGTCTCATAGGCTTGTCCTGCCGCATTATTAGGGTTAAATATTTTGATTATCTATCTGCACAAACATTCCAAGCAGCATTACGAGTTTCAATTATCTGGTGGATAGTGGACAGTAGATTTGTTATTTTTAATTATGTGCCAGTATAATATTATACCAAGTGATTTGAATTAATTAAGCAGCGTTTGTACGGTGGATTTTATTAATTAAAAAATATAAATATCGCTTGAAATTTTGTTCGTACACTTTATTTTTTTTATTAAAAATAAAAAAAGTTAAAAAATGGTTCTAGGCATACACTTTCGACAATCTGGACTTCCTTAGTAGCTTTTGTTAGGTGTCACTAAATAATTTCACGGTAAAAACATTTCAAAAATAGTTTATTTCATATTATTGACGTGAAATATTGATGCGATTTTTTTTTTGATTTTGCATTTGAACTTATCTTGAAATTTTGTATGAAAACTCTAAATTAAACATTTGTTAGTGGTTTCTTATTTCTCAAAGATAAGAACGCCACTTCTTATTTTCTTTTTATTGTTTTGAAATTATGTTTAGATAATATTTACAATGTTTTATCACTATTTAATTAAGTAGCGATTATTAGGTGTATTTCTGTGTCCGAATCATAAATGGTTAATTATGCCACGTGTTTCTATCATAGTAGGAGTGTTCCCAATGTTGGACAAGTTAGCATGTAGTGTGAATTTTTTACCAACCCACAATCACATTCAATACTTCTTTTATTCAAGATTATCTCTACATGAGCGCCTTGCATCTGATCACTCCAAATCCATTGAGGGCTCTACAGGCAGGCTAAGATAGCTAGTCTCCTGGTGCCATCCTTTTCAAGAGTTCTATGCAGTTGTCAGATATTTTTTTCTTTAAACTTCCAAGAACGCGTTTTATCTGGAGGGATCTACGATTTTGCACTATCTCCATAAAACTATTCATAAATTTTGGCTTTTATTTTGCTAACTTCAATCTTGACATTCAATCATAAAAAATCCCTTTAATGTTTATTGTTGCAAGAAAAAACAGTAAAATAAACTGTTTAACATATTTAATTTAAATTTCTGAATGAATTACGTAGCATTTATAAGTATTTATTCTAAGATAGAAACAACGTTTTAATAGTTTACATTACTGTGGGATAAGCCCTTTTTATCTACAAAATAACTTAATTTTCATTGAAAAATTCAGATTTTTATTAAATTTTTATAAATATATACTTCTTAAGGCTTCATGAAAAGTGCGTTACAACACTAGTCTTTAGCCAACCTCACTTTCAAGGCTGTATATGAATTAAGGTCATGATTATTTCCGATGTCTCTGGATTAATCAAAACATTGAATGTTGTCTAGCATAAACAGTAGTCCATTTTATGCGAGACTAATTTAAGGAAACACCATTATTTATTACGCAAGCTGGTGTTGCCAGTTAATAAATAGAATTTGATTATTATTGGTAACATTAATTTACGATGGTGGCTGTTGGCGGGACTTCAAAGGGAAATCTTCATCTAAGAGATTATTTTATCTAAAGCGTATAATGAGTTTTAAGTAAAAAAAAACACCACTTAATATTTTGGTTAACTAAAATATTAATATAAAACATACAATGAATATTCAATCCGCATTGAAAAAAATAAAAGTTCTAAAATATTGGCAATTATTTTACTTCATTGATCATGATACCCTCCGTAGTCTAGATCAATCTCTCAATTGACGCTGTCGATTTTGAATGCGGGTTCAGTTTCAACTGTTACTTGATTTTTTTTAAATGATCTAATTTTCACTAAAAATCTCCGTACAATTATACGAGTAGTTTAGAAAGCATAAATTTTATTGGTTTGTTGCATAAAAAATATAAAGTTTTAAGATTTTGATGAATAAACTTGTATTTTCGATTTTATGAATAAAGTCCTAAAACTTTTTGATCAAGGTAGTATACTGACATATAGCAAATATTTTTTTAAATAATTCAACCTTTTAACAATAGTCTCCTGATTTCTAGCAAGGACTACCATAGACAATGAAAATATAGATGGATTAATTTATTATGGAGATTCTGACGTCACGTCACCAATGTACTATTACAATGAAATTTAAGATTTTGACATATTATTCTGGATACTAACTACAGTCTTTGGCTCCAATAAATATAAGGAATTTGCAGAATCCTCCAAACAGATTGTCTGGGATCATGTCCAAATATGTGCTGACCATCAATTTACAAAAAAATCTGCAGAGCTTGTAATGTATATGCTAAGCACAAGAAGATGTGTAAAGAGTGTGATGTAGCTCTTCTCGACGGAGAATGTTGACAGAATAATGATACTAAACTGGACGAATAAAGTATTTTAAATAAATTCACAAAAAACTTTTACACATCTTAGTGTGCTAAGCACAAATAAAAAGTGTGATGTAGCTCTTTTCGAAGGAGAATATCATACTGACAGAATAATGATACTAAAATGAATCAATAAAGTATTTTAAATAAATTCACAATTCACATATGTGAAGCTGCAAGAGGTGGACATTTGGCGGATATTGTTTTTTTGTGTTTAAATGTTATACATTATACGAGTACTTCAATGACTAATAAAAACTTTTTTGAAATCAAAGCAAATTGTGTTTTGTTAAAGAATTTAAAATTTTTTTTATTAAAAAAACCGCTTAATTTGAAAGACCCGTTATATGTATAAAAAGTTATGAAGCTCACTTTTAACACTTAACTACCATACAATTTATACTTGTTTTTTCTCTAACGTCCCACATTTTATTTTGTTTTTCTGATTACAGAGTATTTCACATGTCATCGTTTATTTTACTTTTTTTATTGTATAAAATAAAATAATTCCTGAAAATCGGCATTTCTCAATTTTGTTACAACAATTGAAACAAGCTTTTAAATAATATAGTATTTTAAGTAAAAGTCCTCCGCAATATTTTTAAAGCCAATTTAAAATTACTTTAAAAATATCGTGGGGGACATTTTCAATTACGTAGATAGTATTCATCGTGGAAGTCTGTCATCCAAAAACTTTTACCGTTCTGGTTAAAATGATAAATTGAGCTAAAAATTGTTGGAATGTTTTATCGATTTTATACACGTGATGTGAAAATTCTTAAAATTCTCAATAAACGAGCGTCTTTTCCCATTTGCGTTGTTCGTCCCACCTCCTACCTGGAACTTCTTTCTCTTTTATCATTTTTCTCAAAACTTATATAATGTAAAAACCTTTACAAACTTATTCAAATGTAGATAACTTTTAATGCACGTGTCAAATGCAAATTTGACACATAGATTCATTCTGTTTTAGCAATTGTTCAAATACACAAAAAAGTGTTTCCAAGTTTTTTGTGCATTTGAAATTGGATTGTTTACCGCATATTGAAAACTTTATTAGAAATATATTTTCTCTTCATTATATTGCGATATAATATTTACAGCCTCTAAAGAGAAAAGCCAATATTTTTGCTGTTCATAAATGTAATGGGAAAGGAGAGAGGTTTTTTTTAGTGCATAATATTTTGCGCTATAATATTTTCAACCCCTAAAATAAACAAAATTTTATCTTTTTAAATGTAATGGAAAATAAGAGGTTTTTGTGTAAAGCGCAAACGGATTCATTCAGTTTTAGCGATTTTACAGGAGAGTGTTTAAAAGTTTTTTAAGCATTTTAAACTGACATTCCTTTTATTTTTCCGCATATTGACAATTTCACTAGAAAAAAAAAATTAAGACCTCCTTAACATATTTCTGGTTAGCTGGAAGAGCCACATGACAATGAGTCCGCCAGGTTATACTGTGCACAATGAAATTGCAACACAATACAACACAAATATATAAAGAGGCTTGAAAGGAAAACCAGACTGGAATTTTTTTAAATAAATTGTGTTCTAACACGAATAAATCACGCATCCCCCAGACTGGAAGACAGGCGTTTTTCCAACCAGGACACAGTAATGTTATTGATAATTTATTTGATTAAAATTATCATGGTTAAGATTTAATATAAAAATTAATTTACTTGTCAAATATTTATAATAATATTGAAAATATGAATATGAAGCACCTTAGGTTCGATTTCTGGCGGATTCACTTCCGGAGTGGTTTTACGCTTAGACCACTTAACATCTAAATTTATATTTTCCTGTAGCTTATATGCTGATTATCATTAATTCCTACAGAGCTTTTTAAGAATACAATAAATAGCGCTATATAAGAAAGTGTGTTTAACGAAAGACTGTTGCATTAAACCGGCCGATTGTCTTGGAAGTTTGATATCTTTACCACCAAAACTTTGGGTTGGATCTGTCAAGATTGTATGCTTGCTGAGGTGCAACAGGTTCCACACGATAAACCAATACACGCACATGTATCTTCCACTCACAGGATGACATATACTTGATCACGAGGGATAGCTTATCATATCGTATTATATCTCATATGACGAACTCTTTTACCAATATAGGATCCTTTTTTTCAACATCGGATCGAAACCTTCGGGTGTACGGAAATGCTATAGCCATCTAAGCCTTAAAGAACTCCACATAAGTCGTCATGCTCGTCACTGTTTAAAATAATAATACGAGTCATCAAATGATTATAAAAAACATAGATGAGTTGAGATATTAAACCCTTTTTTTCACTTCGCCGTCTTCTTTGACATATAGACCTACATGTAGCTTATAAATAACACAGCTCCTTGAGAACGTCCACACTAAATGGTGAGTGATTTATCGGTGATTTTGTCGTTAGATTTAGGACATTAGTGCGTGCCCTCCGATAGGGTGAGGAACGTGGAGGATGGAGTGCGTAGCTCTCGCCCTAAATACACCCATGTGGATAAATTTCTCTTCAGCCGCGAATTAGTGACTCCCATGTGTTGAAAAGGATCACCATCATTTCTGAAAGAATACTGTAATGATCAAATATTTTCAGTACTTTGGGATGTACAATAATGGATTTATTATATTGAATTACGCTTTCATTATATACAGTATAACTTGGTGGGTGTATTGCCATGTGGCCATCTCATCCGACCAACAAGAAAGTGTTAAAGAGTTCTGTTGCGAAGCCAGACTGGAACATTGTTTAGGGTCGACTCGCAGCCTCCGGGCTAGAAAAAAACATGTCATCAACTAAGTTGTCTTAATAAACATATATGTGTAAAAGAAAAATTCTACATATGGTAATCATACATTGAGCTTTTAAGGTACTAACAGGGCCGAATTTAACTATTTTTAATTATGCGCATTTTCCACGTTTGACTTTAATTTTTGCATATTACTGGTCGTATCACCCTCCCTCCCTCTTTCCTTGTCACGCGTCTTAGTTCTATTAAGACAAAAAAGTTAAAAGAATTGCGATGTTCACGGTATCAGCCTAAAACGAATAAATTTGAATATTTAACAATAAATTACTTTGTTATTACATTAATCACTGAAACACGTGTTTCTACCTCCTATCTCGAGATTCTGTTATAGTTTACTTGTGGTGATGGCTCCAAAAACAGGAAATGACCTATTTTGAAACTGAAGGCGCGTCTCTGCAAATTATTCATGAAACAGTAAAACATGTTGGTTTGGCCAAAATATTTTCAACTCTCGATCTGAGGAAAGGGCATTGATGAATCGTTACACCCAGATGATAAGAAGAGCATTATTTAGGATGCGTTAATTGTATTGTGTTAACTTTGATTACTTTTAATTTTTAACGTGTAACCCTCTTTTAATTAGCATCCATTTTCCTCTGAGTATTGTTATTGTTAACGCAAGGAAAATAAAACCTCAACTCTCAGGTAATGAGTATTCTAATATGGAGTCTATAAAGTGAAAGTCAAATATTTTGATAAAAGGGTATGTTAAATCGACTACATAGTACGTGTACATATCTTATATCAAATTCTCATTTATTTATATATTTTGTTTATAGCAGGGGTGGCCCATTTGTTTGTTGTCGTGATCGACTTTTTACATAAAAAAAATGTCGCGATCTACCTATCAAATTCGCTAAATTTAACACATCACACTTATTCCCAAGAAAGCTTCCTTTACAAATTCTCCATCAGAAAATGACTTATATTTTTTTTAAGATAGCTGGCTTTCAATGATGTGATAATCACTGCAAGTGATTTAAAATAGGTAATTTAAACACATTTTGCTGTGTTAATAACAAATACTTGAACTCTTTCGTTGAACTTTTTCTCAAATCACAGTTAAAAGGATATTTCGACTGATATTTACTTTGAAAATATACAAAATGTCTTTCCAAATTGTCTTTCTTAGTTATAGCTACAGATGAATGACATATGAGGAACAATTATTTTTTACCATTTTAAAAAAATAAGCGTGCTCCTATTCTTCGTGAAAATGGTAAGTATTGGTTTTTTCGAATTCATCATATTAATTGGGTCTTAAAACATCCAAAACAAATAAATATACACTTTTTTCACCGCAGCTTAGAAACTTAATAAGTTAATAGAGTTTATGCCTGTCGATTGTGTGACATGCTGGGTGGTAGACTCCAATATAAAGTTGTATGCTCACCGGGAGAAAGACATGAGGTGAACCAAACGACAAAGCACTCCGAGGGCAGACATGTGCCGACTGTGTTGACAAGTACATGCATTTAATGAGATTTAGCAACATCGCATGCCATATTGTAAGATGTTCGTTATCGACCAAACATTGCTTCGTGATCCACCTGATGGTCATCCCTGGTTAATATCAATGTAATACACTATGCTCATAAGAAAAATGTAAGTATTTTGCTTTTGTTTACGCTATACATCAAGATGAGATGCTTATACACTTTAAAACGAATCTAGCTTTGATATTCAGCGTAAGCGATTTAACACAATTTCCGAAAAATACATTATCTACAACAATAGCATAGAACCGTATACGTTAATGATTTTATCTATAACAATATCATAAAACCGTATAAGTTTAATCATTTTATCTATAAAAATAGCATAAAACCGTATAAAATAATGATTTTATTGATTTTGTAACTTTTCTGAGAATATATTTTCAATCTAAGACAGTTGTTGTGTTGTTGTCAAGTCCTTAGTGACGCTAAAAAATATTAGTTGAACCATTATTTTTGAACAACTCTTTATACAATACTTGAATTAATATTATTCCATATTTTCGACAGTTATTCTTTGTTTTTTACATGTACGTAAACAAACATATAACGTCATAAACAAAAAATGTTTGTTTAATAAACATAATTATTATAAATTACAAAAAATGTTTTTTTAAGTTACTCCGACCCTGTTGGGGCCAAAAAAATTCGATGTACTAGTCAAATGGTTATATTGTATGAATGGATGTAAAATACAGTTTTTCTTAATGATATTATGTAGTTAAACATTTTCTTGATGATGTAATGTAGTTATTCATTTTCTTAATGAGGTTATGTAGTTATGGTTGCTGGACCCAGTATTAGGGATAAAGTTTTTCGATATCTGCTCGAAAATCTCACAGATGATTACCAGCTCTGTTCAAATGCTCAAGACGAAGATCTGGGAAAAAGGAAATTGCTACCCATTACTGACGTCTTGGATTAAACAACACTTTCATAATTTAGTAGTTTAACCGGTACCTTTGTCTTAAAACAAATTAGAATATATATTCGAATTATTTGTTGAACCTAATTTATTCTCGTTTTTGGGATATTGCGAGAATATTAACTCAATTACATTGATAAACACGCTGATACGCTTTTTAATTGGAAATGTTAGCAAATTATACGGGAAACTAAGAAAAAAATGTTAAACTTATTTTATTTTCTAAAATTAGCATAATTACGAGTATATATTGAAAATGAAAAACACATTATTGCATAATGAATGTCACCAAAAACCAGCAGAAATAATACGATGGCAGCATCTTAATATCCTTTAATTTCTACAGAGCTTGTCCGTTTCCGGGATAACCGCCTGACGTTAAATGTGTAATATTTCAGAATATAACGAAACAACACGTCTTCCATCGGCGCTAGTTGATATACTTCTGAGGGTAAAGGTATCAAATTTTAACTTAATCATCGCCTGACCTTGTGATGGGCGTGGCATAGTATCTTTCATACACGCTCTAACTTGTTCAGACTAGAAATTGGACCTAAGTAAGACAAACGTTGACAGAAGATCTCATATGTGTCGACAGCAGTTAAAAGAGTTTTTACTAATCAATATAATTTTCAATATACTATATTAAGTCAATTTCATTACACATTTTTGCTAATATTTATTAAAATAAATTCAAAACTATTTATTAACTTATTTACTGGCTAGAAACGCCCAAATTAGGATAAATAGCCATAAAAACTAAAGGAATATATTTCGTCTTCTCTTTAGGAAAATATTTTTCAATAATGATGTCCAATAATAGCAATATAAAAGGATAGTTCAATACCCTTTATTTTCGTTTAAAATGTGTGGACACTTTCATCTTTCAATAAATCATATTTATGTGTAACTACTGGTAGGTCTCCAGGGCGGGCCGGGTCAGCCCATTGCCTATAATCCTGTTATAAATAACTCCCAATGATATTCTCATATTGAGTCCATACTTCTGAGAAACTTTTATTAATATTTTATTTGCTCGCAACATTTTACTTCAACAAAATCAACTGAAATGATAAGATTTGATTAATGACTTATTTACGAAATCTTTTTGGCAATGGTAAGGGAATTTAAGAAGATATTTACGTCATACTTGGTGGCTCTTTTGTTCGTGAAAATAATTATATTTATGAGTTAGTTGCGAAAGATAAATAACAAATATTCAGCAACCTTAAAAATGTATATTTACTATTTAAATTAAGTGTGATAACAACAAAATATTAACTTGGTTTCTTATTTATTCAAATATGTCTCGAAAATTATGTTTTTCAGACTTATTTCAGTCACACGATTAAATAATAAAAATAACATCTCCTACCTTCACATCCTAACACTCAACTTATATACTCGTAAACTTATTGTGTATAGTGAGTTCGAATCTCGAGTTAAAGTTCCCGTTTTCTCTATAAAACGGCGCTATATAAATTGTGTTTTTATTATTATTACGTTTCTTATTAATTCAAAAATGCCTAGAAAATAAGATTTTTCAGATGTAAAAAAAGAAAAAGAAAAAACATACAAAAAGTCTAGTTTTCGAAAGAATTAGTAAATTATTAATTTTATAACTATCTATATTTTATAGGTTATCAATATTTTATAAATCATCATCCTGACGTATAGCTTATAACTAAGTAACCAATTATTGTAGCTTGTTATATTATTGCGCATGAAATAGCCGAAAAATTCTCTTTATTCTGAGTGCTATAACATATATATGATTTTTTTTTAGCATAGGGTAATGGCGTCATAGTGTAGTTACTATGACAACATTTAAATACGTTACTGATAATATAATTTATTCAATAAGCTAAGTTTTCTTGAATTGTGCTCTCTCCTCATAAAGTGTAGGATTTTGGAACTAAAACAAGAGATTTATCTTATTGTTATTTTTATGAACTAGTATTTTTATAAGATGTATAAAATATATTCCTTTATGGGACCTTTTTCATCTGAATTTATTATTTTACGACCGCTCAGTTTTTACTTGCACAACATTGTCACATGAAGGAACTATTTTTTGTCACTTAAGTTAAAACCTATAAGTTTCAGATTTTGTCTCATCATCAAAGGAACTCAATTAAGGCTGAATTATGGCCAAGCTAGAACCAACAGACTAGGCGTATTTAACGGTAATTTATTGGAGGATATTGTAGATGAAGGGAGGCAAGAGATGACTTCGGTAAACAGCGATGAGACTTTGGGAACGTGTGTGCTTATTTCAATGCACATACTGATATTTCCATGGCCTCTGGTTTATCCAATTTGTTTCCGTTATTATAATTATGTAAGAACTTTGCATCATTGATAGAAAATATGTGATGATAAACCAGAGAATTTGTTAAACCGGATTTGGGTTTACAAATTATCTGGTTCTCAAATGAAATAATAAATGAAGTGTGCTTGAACAAACTTCAGCTAGACTGGAAAACCATTCCCGAGAGGGTCCAGAACCCACTCACAAGGAAGAATACCGTCGTAACGCTGCAGCCTCAATTCTAATGAATATGGGGGTAAAGAAGATGACGAGGACAAAGATTTTTTATGTGGCAGGTGTCACAAAAAAGCCATTGTCAAATACACGCATTTTTCTAAATTTTCTTAAGTTTTAACCGTAAAGTTCATATTATACATTTTGATGCCTTTTTTCAAAACTTATAGCGAGTTCGAATTTTTAGTTCGTTAAACAATAAAGTTTGAAAAAAAATTAAATAATAAAAAAAAACAGAAGTTTTGTAATGAATATAAAGTTTCTTTTTACGATTGTTAATACGATACATTATTTGAACTTGGCAACATTGTAGATATTGAAAGTCCCAGAAAGCAATGAGTGCTCTGATTTACTCAGACTAAAATGGTTTGAACCGAGTTAGAAGTTGTGAAACAATGCTTAATTTGGAAATGTTTTCCTTAAGCGTGGGTTTTCCTTACTTAAGAGCTTTTATCCATTTGGCTGTTAAGTACATAAAGGATTTTTCTTGTTTCAATAATATTTTCAGTTTCTGGGTATTTTTTTTCAATTATTATCATCACCATTTATACTATTAAAAATACAAATTCTACTAAAACTGTTGTATTTTTTTTTCATCTATCCACTGGATGAAAGCAGCTTTTTCTTATGATAACATACTATAGTAATGGGTTTGGATTTTTTTTTAAATACATTTATTTTTGTTCTTTCATACACATAATTCAAAATAGTTAATCTGGCGGGCTTATTGCTATAATACACTTTTTCTAACCAACCAGCTCGTCTTGGAAATGTTACATTGTTTTAATCCATGACATATTTTCAATTACGGCTTTTCAAAAAAGGTTTTAAAACATCTGTCTTTTTAATATTTGTTGCCTGAAGGTGTTATTGTCCTATATTACAACACAACCTGAAGGAATTATTGCCCTATGGCAATAACTCCTTCAGGTTGTGTTGTAAAACAACGGAAATATAAAAGATTTTTTTATTATTATTATTTTGACTTTATTTTTATAACCCGCGTTCCAAATTTATAATCTTCGTAGTGCTCGCAAAGCTCTGGCAGAAAGAAAAAATTATATTTCCTGAAAATATTCCATACTTGAAACTTCTAAGCCAACATAAAAAAAATAATAATAATGAAACACTGGCAGGCTTATACGATTCAAGAAAATTTAAAAATGTAAGACTCATTTCATTAATAATTTACAAAAATATGTACGAACATAAAAACAGGAGTTTGTTTTCTTTATGCTGGAAAAATATTTTTGTATGATTTTTATGGACCCCATTTTAAATATATTCACTTCATGTGGTATTTTTGCTTTACCTTCAATGTACATTTGATTTACTATAAACGAGGGTGACTATTACACACCCTTACAGCGTATGATCAATAGATTTTTATTTTCATAAGTACAAAGCCATATGGTAGTGTTTTAATATACTTGAAATATTATTTACGGTCCAAAAATAATAACGCTCGCCACCCAATTACCAGCACATGCTGAGTATATGTCTTACATATTATACATGGCAACACATTTTGATCGTGGCCGTTAGATACAATGGATTATTTTATTTTCAGGGAAACTAAAACTTTAAGGAATAATATGATTTGATTTCATTGCCAACTAGATAAGAGTTTCAGGGAAACTAAAACTTTAAGGAATAATATGATTTGATTTCATTGCCAACTAGACACAGTGCCAATAGTTGAAAGTTTGAAGGTGACGCATAGGGATTAAACAGGAAAAAATATTGTACAACAAACGTATTTTACATGCTGAAAGTACGTTATAATGAGATAAAAAAACGAAAAATGATAAAACATTTTAAAATTTCACCAATGGCTAGAAAAAGTGAGAGATGGGAAAAGAGAGAAAATATCAGAAGACCGCGAAAAGTACGGACTATATAAGATGCTCTTCTGTGTTCATGGTGGTATTTTTATCACGGCATTTCATTCCGAATATCTGGAGTGCAGATTTGGTGATTGCATTTTTTCGAAATTTGTCATCGCAATTAGTGTTTAAAACTTTTCCCAATTGATTGATTACCTGTGACATGACTCAACTTAGCAAGTACCTGTGATATGACTCAACGTAGCGAGTACTTGTAATATTACTCAACTTAGCGATTACCAATCTGTGATATGCCGAATATACACGTATGGTTCAATTTATAACAATGACTTGTGGATACAGAGGTATAACGGATAACTAATCGAAGCTAATGTAACAAAGTTATAAAAATTGCTTGACTTCGCAGGCTTATATATTTATATCGATAGAGTGTAGAAGATTGGGGATTCCAAAGCCATAACCAGCTGGAGAAGGAATACTGCTGAAATAGATGGAAGGGAATCTTGCAGATAGCCATGACTAATTTTGAGTTGTACAACTGTTGATGATAATATAACTCGTTAATTCACACTCTAGAGATCTTGTTTTTTTTTCCTGTCGATTGTTGGAAAATGAAAGTGAGGCTTGTAGATTTCAAATCGTCAAAGTTTAATCACCTCCCCCGACTGAATAAATAGCTGTGTCGTCAGCATTTCACATATTTGAAATTAGTTTTCTTCCCACTATGCTTCTGTTATAATTTCCCAGCTCTATCTCATTAAGGGATTATAATCGTAGATATCAAATATGAGGAGCTAGAGAATACATTTCTGGTGAAATTGCTTGAGCATAAAGGAGTTTTATATTGCATATAGAGTTAGAGTGAATTGATTTCAAAGTATTTTTAATATTATTTCAGAAAAAAAAGAGCCCCCGTTTCATGTATCAGATTAATATCTACTGTATTTTATGACCTCCATGACCTAAATAGTAAGACGCCCGTCTTGTAGCCCGGGACTTAGGGGTTTATTTCTCGCTGGAACTCAATTTATTTTTGAAAAGAGTTTTTGTTTGGTTTTCAATTACGATCATTTTAACACATGACAATAAACCCACAGGTCGTACTGTATATGGAGAAAGTGTAATACTTACCAAATATATTCGTCGCAGTTCGTCTTCGTAGGTGTTGGCAATTCTACCGCACTGCACAATACTCACACAAGTCTAGCGCACGCAAGATTTTTTTAACTAACCAACCATAATACGAGACTGGATTTTTTTATATATTTGTATCGAATACAGGCTGGGGAACCGAATCTAAAACCTCCAGTTGGAAATTCCGTCTCTTATTACAAGAAAGAATAAAACTTAATAATATGAAACATGGAGAACTAAAAATAAATAGTGAGAACGATAAACATCTTTTCTGAAAATACATTTCGCTAAGTGGACATTTCATATTTTCCATTTCGTTTTCTATTAAATTCTTAACTTTTTTGATTAAAGTTCAAGTTGACTTCTTAAGAACTTGACAAAATTAATTACAATTCTTAAAGTCTGGATAGTTTTAGCGAATCTTTAACACGTTATTTCGAGGGCAAATTCAATTATCATCGTCTAACTTGATTAGGCCACAAAGATATAAAAAAAATATTTTTTTATGATAGATTTGATTATAAAGTTCGCTTAAGTTCTGATTCATGGCTATTGTTTCGAATCCCATATTGTATTTATTTTACTTCCGAGGAATGGGATTTTTTTTCAACCAAACATAAATTAATTTGTGTACGTTTTATATTCAACCTATGAACATACGTTCATATCACACCTTACGTAGCCAAGCTGGTAAGACGTTTGTCTTCCAGCTCGGGGGTTGCAGGTTCGATTCCCGCTTGAACACAGATTTAAAATAAAATATTTATTTTATTTGAATTATTTTTAGTTGAATTCGGCACATCTGGTGGGCTTATTACATCTGGTTTCCAGTCCGGTTTTCACTTAAGTCTTCTTAAAAATCTATATGGTTGGTTAGATGAGGTTACCACATTGCAGTTACCCCGCCAAGTTGTACTGTATACAACAACACTGTAATACAATACCTTACTCACCTCTGCTGGTTGAACGTGTGAAATCGTCGATTGCCACTTCAATATCATAACATCCATAACTGTTCAACCACCTCCACATGTCTTGTCGAAAATGGTCGACTCTCGGCACGCTCAAGCAAAGATCACCTTTAGTATTTTTCAGTCCATTGCTCTTAATTTTTCACGTCATCTTTTACTGTGCATGCTGTTAGACTCGAGTCAGCCAATATAAAATTCACACTATCGTTGACGTGCTTCAAAAAGCGAATAAAAAATGTGAAGTCTCTATCTAGTGAAATATCGTGGGCTGGTTTTCTATCAACATTTTTTCTAGTCCCATTTTCTTCTCCTGCCCATTGATTACCTTCTTAAATCCTTATTTTTTTAATTTTGCATTTTTGGTATTATATAGGCTCTTTTCTCTATAAAGTAACTGTTAATCCTCTACATTTTGGCGATAAACCTCATCATGTTTTAAACTTTATGTAGTAATTATAATCGTTACATTATTATAATAAAGTAATAATTAAAAAATAAATATATGAATAGGCCTTTAGTGGAAAACTGAACTTGGCTTTTTTTTCTGGTACCAATCGTACCCTAATATTCCAGATATGAAGAAAACATTGTACCACGTTATGTTAGCTTGAGATCAAAATTTATTGTGCTCATGAATTCCAAAATTGCAAATAGATGATGTCAGCAAGATTGATGCATGTCAGCATATGAAATATAGTCTGTTTTTGTTGACGTTGACTACTTTGGAACTATTGAAAACATTATTTTTGCATACGCCTTCTGAGATACGAGAATTCCACGAGTTAATCGTGAAATATTTAATGCTATGTATATAAAACATTTTATTGCTCATCATGACGTCAATTCCTTGACTCTGAGTAGGCCGATTAAATTACAGCGTTACGTTAATGTTTAGTGTGTTCAAACAATCAAACGTTTTAATGGTTCATTAATAAACCTTGGTTTCTATGAGACGTGGAAAACTATGAGTATTTGTCGTAAGTTATTATTATTCAAAATATTTTTTAATGCGATTTAAACATCGCACTTACCTGAATACCTCATTCAATTGATTAAGACTCTACTTAATTGAAAATATAAGCAACAATATCCAGCCTCCATGGCCTAGTAGAAAAAATCCTGTCTCCCAGCCTGGAGGTTCCGGGTTCAAATCCCACTGGAACTCAGATTTTTTTTTAAATAATTCTAGTCTGCTTTTCACTTGAGCCCTCTTTTACATCTTTCTTATTGGTTGGAAGAGATTGCCAGGTGGTAATAAGCCCGCCAGGCTGTACTATAAACAACGAAAGTGTAATACAATACAAAAATGCATTCGCCTTATTCAATTCAACAACGAGAAGAATATATGGGGTGCAATGTATGATAGAATACGGAATGAAGTAATTAGGGATGAATTTGAAATTAAGGCTGATGTATTGAGTAATATGAAGAATTCTCTGAGATGATTTGGGCAAGTACAACGAAATAATGAAGAAAGACCAACAAAAGAACTATTTAGTGCAAATATTAATTGGAGTCATGGTAGAGGAAGACACTTTCTACTATCTACCTACCACGACAAGAAAATGATTGGATGGTTTGTGTGTACAATAATTCCACTTTTTTTTTTTAAATATTCCAAGAAATTATCAAAAATGTTATATTTCTGAGTTAAACGCAAAATAAAAATCTTCAAATCAAGATCCGTTTAAATGAAACCTTTTGATGTAGATCGTTTCAGGAAGATATCTGATACTCCAAAGTTCAGTCAACACTCGTAGAAAGATAAACCCAGAATAAAAGGTTATTCCCCTTCAGGGAAATTCTTACCTCTTTAACTTTAATTTTATCAAACCACTGATCTTCTCTTACCACAGACTAAGGATCACCCTAGAAAAATAATATATAGGGCAAAGGCCACATAAAAATAAATGGAGAGGAAATATTATTAATATTTCCTTTGAAAATAATCCTCTCCTCGAACTCGAAGTATTGTAATGGGCAGTGATAAATTCAAGTTGAGTTAACTGAGACATTTTCTTGGACAGTTTCATGGGGGCTACCCAATCAACTCGTTTTGGCTGAAATCGGTGGAAGATGTTTAGACTATGAAAAGGCTGTAGGAAGCAGGTTCAATGAGGACAAGTTCTAGAAGGGGCGCAGGAGAAAACATGAGACAGTATCATACGGGTGATAGGACTTCGATGGAGAAAAGAAAGGTAGAGAGATCAAATACTACTGTGGATTAGCTCTCAGGATGATATACGACATTTTAAAATGCTCTGTGCTGCTCACGAGATAAGATAGAGAGCTCCTTTTTATTGTTTAGTGGGAATTGATTCTTATATATGATAATATCGTCGAACAAAATGCAAAATCATTTTCTCTCAATTGACGATAGTATACAAGAAAGCGTTTTTGTCCTTGTCTTCGTTTTGTATCAGATACATTTAAACAGCAAGACACTATTTTGAATTGAAAGAGCATATGGAATAAATAGTGTCTCTAGATTTGAACGGAATCGATTAAAGCCCGGTGTCTCAGGTAACGATGCTGTAAACAATCATGTCATTGCCAGCGCTGGCAAAACTTTCCGCACCGAAATTTCCAGACACAAAATATAGGAAAACTTTACGTTATATAAATAACAGTCATAAAACATTTATGAGAATATAAAAAAAAGGTATGTTTTATTCCTATCTTTGTGAAATGAACAACAACATTACCAAGTTGGTTTTTTTAGAACTGCAGTAGACTCTCGATTATCTGGAGTCACATTTACTGGGTTGCTGATTAACAGGGAAATTTAAAACTTAACATTTTCACAACATATCAAACAATATTTCAAAATGTTAAAAAAAAAACAGATTTTTTTCGATTCGAATGCGATTCCGGATAATTGAGACTCGCCTGTAAGTGAATACATTGATAAATGCTAGTTTCAACCTATTATCTTAACCTCTCCCTTTTATTGAAGGTTTTATTTTTATTCGTATGGTATCCTTTAACATTTCCAAATTCAAACATAATAAGGACATATTGAAGATTGTAATCGGGAAAAAACACTATCCTCGGTCCCATTAATCAATCCTTCCGGCTTAGGACCACATGGCCAGTACTTCATCATAGTACGTGTTAGCAATAATACTCAATTTCTAAGGGAGCAACAACACCCCAGTTATAAGATTTACTGAAAGAAAAATAAATTAAACACCAAATTTATTTGTGTTTGACAAAATAAACGACACTCAAGTGTCCTTTATATACCATACATAATGATAGGTATAAAAATGTATCACAATGTTTTCCAAAAAAAACTTATCAAAATATGTTGCATGAAAATACATATGCATGTATATATGGAAAGTAGAAAATAATCAAATACAATTGATGTAATTCAGTCAACAATCCAAGAATAGTATAAAAATATCTCCCAAAGAAGAGGAAACGAAATACTCGTAAAAATGCAAATTTCCAAAAAAACGCTCAATTTAAAATGGACTAACAAATCTTCCAAGCACAACATAAAATTTAAAAAAAACGTCGAAGATAGGCCCTCCTGAACATGATGATGTCGTGTGATGTTCCCTCTTCATAATCGCACTAGTGATGTCAATATGTTTAAAAGTGGGACTAGGGGACAGCATTACCTTATTAATTGAGCTTTCGAGTCACTTGCAGTTTGATGTATGTACGAGTATTGTAGTGTAATACCACTTTTGTTGTATGCAGTTCAACCTGGCTAGTAACATATAGTATTAAATGAATTATATAATATATTCAAAATTTATTCAAATTCATTGATGAGTGCTTTCTAACGTCCCCAGTCGTCGAAGAAAATTTTCTTTCACTTTTGTCAATATCCAAAGCAGTCTCGTTCAAAACAATTAAGGCCCTCCCAACAGGCATAGCGGCTGGTAGATCCGTTCTTGCATATTTCGATTGGATAACAGTTCTTGCCGGCGCAGTTTAATATAATTATTAGGAACGTTTATCGCTAATCTTTATGGTAATGTTGGACAGCTCACAACTCCTCGAACAATCGGACAACGTATACCAACAGACTTTTTCTTACGTTTAAGGAGCTAAACCCGAGTATGCCCTGCAGAGACTGAGTAGGATAAAGCCATGGATGCACACCAAACTCCCTCATATGGAGATTCGTAGATATTTTATCAGTACCTTCTCCACCGTGAGTGAACTCTGTGCCCCAAGCGAACTCCAAATGTAAGCATTGCCTTCTAGTTTCCTACAAACCAATGAGTTAAACAGCGATTTAAGCACTGTCTTACCAATTAGGTCTCGGAGTTTATTATTCGGTATGTAGAGGTACCATGGAAGAAAAACGTTTTACAAAATAAGGCCACGGAAATTATAATACTACTCGTATAATCAATAAAATGTGATCTTAGAGGTCAAATAGAAAATCTATACAAAAAGATGTGTAATATTTACAACCTGATGTATGACATCCTTGTTGATAAAGTACTTATCTTCCAAACTAAAGGTTGCGAGTTAAATTTCCGTCAGTAACCAGATTTAAAAAAAAGTTTATTGAACACCTTTTTTGTTAATTGGAAAATATTGCCGCATGGTAAAAAAAAACCACCAGGTTGTACTGTATACAAAAAATGAACATAATGCAATACCTTTTTTAAAGTAAAATAAACGCTTTGAAATTCAATTTGTCCCTTTTAAGGTAAGGGGTTTAGTTAACTAATTTTGTGGTTTTAAGGGCCAACCACCAAATCGCAGCGCCATATGAGTTTTACGTAAGATTCCCCTTTTATCCTAGACTGTAATTGAAAA